>VXAY01001716.1:4013-34271 GCA_013399855.1 Oxyruncus cristatus
CCCTTCCTATTCCACCCCACCCCATCCCATCCCATCCCTTTCTTTCCTTCCCATCCTATCTTTTCCCATCCCATTCCCAGCCTAATCCCAGTCCCCAGTGCAGTGCCAGGTAAATCCCCACCAATCCTGATCCAGTTGCATCCCAGTGCTGATCTACTCCTGTCCCCACCCCCGTGCTAACGTCTGTCCCAGTTCAGTCACCAACCAAGCACCAGTCCAGTTCCAGTTCATCTCTGCCTAGTCCCTATCACAAGACTAATCCATCTTTGTGCTGGTCCAGTCTTGATCCACTCTTTGTCCCCAGCTGATCTGTGGTCCATCCCACTCCCATTCTGGTCCCCATCCCAGTGCTGGTACACTCCCAGTTGCTATCCTGATCCCAGTCTAGACCATCTCCTGGTCCTGGTCCAGTCCTGGTCCCCTTTCCTGACTCCAGCCTAGTCCCAGTCTCATCCCCACAGTGACGCTCAGTCACCACCGTAGTGCCAGCCTTGTCCCCACCCAAGCGCCGGTCCAGCCGCAGTCCCTACCCATCCCACTACTATCCCAGGCCCAGCTCAGTCAAACCTAACCTCGATCCCAGTCCTAGCCCAGCTCAGCCCCACTCCAGCCCTGATCCCAACCCCATCTAGCCCCAGCCCACGTGCGTGGGCCCCTCAGCTCTGCCTGCGCCTCCCTGCAGGGGAGCACCGGGACACAGACCGGTGCTGCCGGGACCATGACCACTGCCAGCACGTCATCCACCCCTTCACCGTGCGCTACGGGTACCGCAACCTGCGCTGGCACACCATCAGCCACTGCGACTGCGACCGCAGGCTGAAGGAGTGCCTGCGGCGGGTCAACGACACGGCCTCCCGGGCGGTGGGCCAGGCCTTCTTCAACGTCATCCAGGTGCCCTGCTTCGAGTTTGCCTACAAGGAGGAGTGTGTGGAGCCCTACCTCTACGTCTGGTGAGTGGCTCCCACCACCGTCCCCCCCACCCGGCCCCCCCGGAGGTCACCTCACCCGGTGCCTCCTCTCCCTGCAGGTGCAAGGCGTACAACACGGTTGCTGTCGCGGTGCCCAGGGAGCCGGTGCTGTACGAGTTTGGTGGGGAGCTCATCGACCGGGCAGCGAGGCCCAGGGGGGTCCCTCTGAGCCCCCCTTGGAACAGCGCGGGCGGAGGAACCCTCCCCGTGGACCATCACGTTGAGACAGCCCTTAAGTCAGCCAAGAAAGAGAGGACGGGGAAGAAGAAAGACAAGAGAAAGAAGGGAAAAGGTCTGAAAAAGAAAGGCCCTTCCGAAAAGGGGGCGTGGAGCCGTCCTGCAGCTGCTGCCCCCACTGATCCCTCTGTGGCCAAGGACCCCTGGGCTCTGCTGGCATCCTGGGGGGAATCCAACACCATCCTGAGTGATGCCCCAGTGCAGGAGGGCTTGGGCAGGGAGCCAATGCCAGCCACTCCATCCCCGGTCCCTGCTGCCAGCGGGAAGGGCAGGAGGAAGGAGAGGAACAGAAAGAAGAGGCTGAAGAGCAGAGCTGAGTCCGAGTCCAAGCCCACACGAGAGTCCTGAGCCCCTCCCTGGTCCCGTGAGGGTCTTGGCTGTAAAATAAAGTTACATCTGCTCGAGCAGATGGTGCTGCCTCAGCTCTCTCTGTGGGGGAAAGGAGGGCACTGGGGGTGGCATCCAGGGGGAAATCCTGGGGTTGATCCCATGGGAGGGGAACACCTGGAGCTGGGTGTGTAGTGAAGGGTTTGAGCTGTTCCTCACAGCTCCCACCCTTGTCCTGGCCACCGGGGACACAACTCACTGCTCTGGCTGGGACACAGCTCCCAGACCCACACTGGCACGGGGCTGAGCCCTAATTTTAGCTACCCTGCCACAAAGCATTAAATTCCAGCTCCCCAGGCATGTTTTTCTCTGAAATTTCTCTGAATTGCACCACTCCAGCTCTCTCATCCTCTTAACCTATTGCCTTTCCAGTGCTCCCACACCAGCACCGACTTCTTTTCTCCAGCCCCCAGCCATGGCTGCTCTGGGAGTAACAGGCCTGGGCCCTCCCTGAAGGCTCCTTTAGCCGATAAAAGCTCCTTAACCTGGGACAATAGAAGCTTTTCCAGCCCTAGGACAAAGGCAGATGCTGCCTGGGAAGACCTCGGGGAGGGAATGCTGCCTGTGTCTCTGCCTGGTGGATAGGGATCGTGCCTGGGCTCCTCTAGTGAGGAATTTGAGGGCCCAAGGCCAGGGCATTGCCTTCAACTCCTGCAAAGTGCTTCCCAAGCAGGAGCGTGGCGAGGTAGCAGAAAGATTCTCCCACACCAGCATCAAATACCAGGACCAGAAAAAGCTGGAATTACAGGAGCTGAGCACTGGCTCCTGTTTTGCCTCAGGAGATCAGACAGCACAGGGGTCAGAGAGCAGAGCTGCCTCATGCAAGCCCCACTGCTCCTGAAGGAGTGAACGGAGCAATCCCAAATCCCTGAAATAAGCGGATCACAAGAGCCCCGGGGGGGAAATACCAAGGTTGGAGGGAGGCATCACTCCCTGTCCTGTGCTGCTAATAGGAGCAAAGCCCCTGTGGCAGCCACAGCATCACAGCAGGAAGCACAGACCTGTGCCATGTGGGCAGCTTCCCAAAAGTAGGGTTTTTATTAATGGCAAGGGAAAACTAAAAACAGAGACAGCCAGAAAGAAACCAACAATACACAACCAGCCCCCCTCCCATTTACAGGTCCAACCGGTAAGAAGCTGCTCCCAGTCAAATTCCCGGCATACAGTTTCATAAATAAAGAAAACAGGGCCGGGTTAGTCCACCTGCAACCTCGGAGCTGCAGGCCCCAGCCCCCGGCTCTCTGCTCCAGCCTGGGTGTCTCTGTGAGGAACAGGACCCTGTCAGCCCCCCAGCACTGTAGAGGGGGTGGCAATGAAGCCAGGACCTGCATTTCTCTGTGGAAAGAGCTTTGCTTTGTCTCCCGGGTTGCTGTCATTCTTCAGGAGCATTTACATGCAAAAAAGACCTTTGTTTCCTAAGATCTGCTGTTCCTGCTCATTTCCTAGCAAAGGAGGCTGACCAGGAGCACTTGGAAGGAACAAAGACTCTGCTTCCATAGAAAATCCCTCCTAACAAAGCAGGAGAGGGGAGAGTGTGTGCAGCAGGAACTCTCCCTCTCAGAAATGTCTCTCCCCAGCACTGGTAGTCTCTCCAGGATACTGCACTGGGCTGTTTCTGACACAACTCAAGTTATCCACGTTATCCACCCTCCTCCCATTATCTGTCCCAACCCAACAGCCACGGGCCTCCGGGAGCTCCCGGTGCCCCAAATGCACCCAAATGCACCCAAAACGAAACATTTTTTAACAACAGAAATCAGCTTCTCTGGGACAGTTCCAGCACACAGAAGGCAACGCCAAGCAACAAAAGGAAGAAGGAGCCATCGACTTCCACCACGGAACTCTGCTCTGAGCAAATCCTACGGGAAAGGGCAGGGGGCAGGCAGTAAACCTCTCGACTAGCATTCAGTAAAAACACTATTTATTCACCCCTCTTGGTTACAGCTGGGCAGGGTAAGCGGGTACGGAGGAGGATGCCATGCACTCCGGGCTGCTCCACCGCAGCGGTTCAGCCCCCGTGTCTGCCCCGCGCTCGGGGAAGCTGCCGTTACTTCGCAGTCTGATTTAAAAAAAAAGAAAAAAAAATAATAATCAAAACTAAATAAATATTGTTCCAAAAGAAGCCAGAGGAGAGAGCAAGCCTTTGGTACAACAGCTGCATCTCCGGCAAGACCCCGAGCCGCTGTGCTGGACCCCTCCGGACACAGCTGGAGGTTGGCACAGGCTCTGCTGAGCCTGTCACACACGGAAACATGGAGCAAACAACAACAGGAACTTTCTGAGAACTCCGGTTCGCTTGTCACAACCCCCTCGTGGCTTTGCTTTGCGGTCTTTGATCAAGGAGAGGTGACAGTCAGGGTTTAGGAGAATCCAAAGGAGAGAGGCTCACTCCAGGCCGATGGTCTGCACTTTCAGCTATGTTTGCTTCCCAGTCTTTGGGGTGAAAGCAGACTGCTGAGCATGTATAAGGACAGAGTCCTTTGACCTCATGTTTGCTAAGCTTCCAAGGTGCTTGGAACCAGAGCCTGGAACGCAGAGGCCGATGCAGTGTTCCTTTCTATGATATATTTTTCTTATATATAGTATATATTTTTAAACCAGCCCTGCCAAGTCTATTCATTCGCTCAGGTGCACGTCACCAAGAGTCTATTTCCCACCATCCCACGACGTATAAAACAGGAGTTACGTGCCTAAGGGAAGGCAAGTTGTTTCCAATTGTTCCCTCTCCTTTCCCCTTCCTGGAGAAGAGAGCGGAGGTTGCGGGTCGGGTCCTATCGATCCATCTCATCCAGGAGCGGCGTGGCGTCCCCCGCGATGGACATGGGCGTGCTCTCGATCATGGGGCTGGGGGACGGGCGAGGGGTCAACCTCTGCTTCTGTTTCCTCCGCTCAGCCTCCTTCTCCTGCAGCCACTGCTCGGCCATCTTGCCCCAGTCGATGGCAGCGTGGCTGTTGGTCCTGCAAGGACAGGGGCAGGTGGTGAGATGTGCTACCCGGAAAGCTTCCCTGCCCTTTTCCCCTCCCCGAGGGTTCCATGCAGGAAGGTACAAGGTAACCCCACCATGCTGCTTCCCCCCCCACCAAAAAAAAAAAAAAAATCAACAAAAGACAAAGAGACAGGAAGGAGACAGGACACAGATGGATACATGCACCCGGAGCTACTCACTTTGGCTGCTGCCTCTGCCTGGAGCTGGACGATGCCTGTGCCTGGGACTGGGTGGACTGGGGTGTGGTGTTGGCCTGGAGCTGGTACTGGGGCGTGGTGATCGGCTGACTGGGAGTAGTGTAGGAGTAACTGGGGGTCATCAGAGGGGTGGCCACCGGCTGCTGTGCTGGAGTTGTGAAGACCTGCAGAGAGCAGAGGCTGTTAGGGGACAGAGGGTGAACCCTGCTAGGCTGTGGGGGGCCCTGCACTGCCCTGCTCACTCTTTCTGCACACTCCCAGCCCTGCCAGGCCCCTCACCTGGGCAAGGAGAGGGTGGCAGTGGGCACTGCCTAGGTAATGGGCAGCTGCAGAGCAGGAGAAGCAACAACTTGCTGAGCACAGGACACTGGTTCCTCTGAGAGCCCTTGATCTCCCACCCAACTTGGGTCAGCACAGCCTACACTCCTTGTTCACCCCACACAGGCTGCAAGGGGAGATGCTAAAGCCCAGCAAAGGCAAGGGGCACATGAGACAGTTGGAGCAAGCCAAGAGCAATGACATCCTGAAGTGGGCACGAAGAACAGATGAATTCTTCCCCTGCAGGCCGCAGAGAAATTGCAGCAGCTCCCGAAATGGCTCCCTCCCACATCCCAAGCCAGCTGGCTGCTTGTCCCATGGAGCACTTAGTTTCTTTGCCTCACAGTGTTCACCTCCCTTTTTCTTCAGATGTCTTGATGATTAATACAGCAAGTTACCCACAATCTCTGCCTATCCCCAGCTCAGTGTTCACTGTGCCAAATTCCCTGAAAGCCTCCCAAGGTGCTCCAAAGGAGGACCACTCCTCTCTGCAAGCCTTGTCTTGCAGCATCTCTTCTTTCAGTCTAACAGCTGGGTGTGTTTCTTGTACCCAGGCTCCTCAGTCCTTCTGCAGCTTGGAATCAGCCTCGGTGTCAGCTGGGAGCATGGGCTGGGAGGAGGCAGGCACCACCACACATGAGGAAAGGCTTCAGCATGAGCCAAAACTGTCCAATTCCATATTACTCCCTGCAAAGCCTCTGGGTGGTGGGTCAGGCTGAGGTGTTCTCCCGCCAGCGCAGGTCGGAGATTAGCGTGCTGAGCTGAAAAGCCCTGCAAACTCAGCGCATAGTTTCACAGCTAATCTCCTCCACTGGCAGCTCACGTTGCCAATTCAGGGGCACAATCAGAAGGTTGTGTGCCCTCACCGCTGGATCCCACCTCTCCACCCCGCCACATTCCTTGGGGGCCAGACCAGCTTGCTACTTGCTTCAACTCCCCCCCCGGAGCAGGGTTGTCTTACACGCCTCATTTCTTCAGTCACGGGAGGCAAGAGGAAACCTGGTCCAAGAATCCTCATCCCCTATCCAGCACCACAGGTACAAAACTAGGACTGGGTGATCCCAGGCAATGAGGGACTCTCCTTAGGCTCTCAGCAGGGCCCCCATGGGATCGTTTCTAGCAGCAAGGAGAAGGCAGCAGCACCTCCTCTCAAAGTTTAAGTGACACCTACGTGGTACGCGCTGCTGCCGCCTCCGCTGCCTCCGTAGCCGTACTGGCTGGATCCCCACTGTGCAGGGGTGGCATTTGGGTTCTGCCCCTGGCCTGTCACAGCAGCGATGGCACTGAACATCTGGGAGGTCATGTTCTGTGGTAGAGCGTTCACCGCACGTGTCAGGTCTGCAAAAAAGACAGGCTGTGTGAGACAAAGAGCCTGGAGAAGGAGCTCACGTCCCAATTCCAACCAGGAATGGCCTGCACTGACCTGCCAGGTTAATGTTAGCAGGAGTAGCGTTAATGGAGGCTGGAGTCCTGGTCCTACTGCTACTGCTGGGGGTAATACCTGTATAAAACAAACAAAGAGAGGCATATTAGTTCTCCCAGGAGAGCGGCCATTGGCCTTAAACTCAAAAGTTTGACAAAAATCGAGGCAATATTTGTTCTGGCACAATGGTTTGTTACCAGGGAATGGTGTGTGCTGCAGTGTATGGTGGGGGAGACAAGGGAGAGGAAAGGGACTGATCCAGCCCTTGCTGCACAGCCCACTTGGCTGAAGGATTAACTCTCAGGAGAGCTCTTAGTGGGTCTGTGGAAGGCAAACACTTCGGGTGTATGTCCCGCATATAGAAAATCCTGGGTCATTTTAGGGACAAAGAACAGGAAACTGTCCTATAGTAACTGCCCCTATTGCATGACATCCAGGAAACAAACAGCACTCAAGTTTTGGGGTGCTCACCTGGGACAGGGTCCTGATAATGATCCTTAAACCATCGGAAAAGTCCATTTACGGTAGGGAAGACTTGGCCCCGGTAGCGGAATCCTTCTGGTGTCACTGTCACATACTCTATCCTGTGAGGAGCAGTGAGAGCACAAGAGATCACAGGCTGCTTTAGAGCCATACCTGTCACTAACAGGTCACAGTCAGAACTGTCATGGCCTACAAACTCAGGTGATGGCTGTACTGATAATGAACTGACAGACCTACCAAAGACACTCTATTTTCAAACAATTGCTTCAAAATACCCTTCCTTTCCCTGCAAAATCCAGCAACCCCTGCCCACACTCCTGTGACATCCCCTGCACAGGGCTGTGCTGCTCGTGGCACCCAGCTGGTTAAGAAACATGGGAGTCTCCTGGGTGAGATTTACTGCTAGACTTGGGTCCTCTACTGCCAGGAGGCCAAATTCTGGGAAAGGGGAGGCATGACTCACAGGGACACTGACAGAGCAGGAAGAAGAACTGGCAGCAATCAGCTGAGGTGTGGTACTGGCAGTGCTCAGTGTAGATGCTGGGCTTGCCACAGACTTACCTTGGTTTGCCTCGAGGCTGATATCCCAAGAGGAATTTACCAGGTAGATCTTTACAGGCACTGATAAAGTATGGAATAAATGTTGGCTTCTCTTTCTTGGTCTTTATCAGCAGCTCTTCCAGCTTCTAATTGTATAGAGAAAGAAGATAAATGCTCCAGGGGAGCCTACATTTTCAGCAACACAAAGAGCCTATGGATATCTTCCTACAGAAGCTACCACATCCCAGGACAGGACAGGCTTACCTTCTTGTCTCCACCATTGCAGTCCTGATAGTATTTGTGATTCAACAGGTCTCTGGCAAAAGAAGCCATTGGCTGGACATAGCGAGCAACAATTTCATCCAGGTCTTCAAATTCCTTTGAACAAACACATTTAAAGAGGTATTTAGGGTGCACGATGATGAAATCTTATTCTAGTAAACAGCTCTCAGTCAAACATTCTGCACAGCAAGGCTGGATGCTTTGAGAAAAAAAAAAAAAGAAAAGGAGCTGAATATTGTCTAAGGATCTGGAAGACTGCACTGGAAGTTACTCTCCAACAGTCTGAAAGCAGCTGCAAGGACAGAAAGGCTGTACCAACCTGTTCCTGCCAAACAGGTACTTCTTCCCCACCAGCTCCTTCCCAGGCGTGCTCTGGAGGGCTCTTACCTCTGTGTTAATCCAAAGCATGGAGCCCAGGCTGAAGGCATTCTCCTTGCCCTCTTCCCGGACATCCACATGCTGGTAAATCCCATCATTGACCTTCCAGGTGACAGTCAGGTGGTTCTCCCCTTTGCTACTTGGCCGGATAATCACATCCCCTTGGTCCATGGTTTCCATCATCTTCTCTGCTTGCTTGAAGCTAATGTTGTGGAATGATGGGTGAGCAATTACTCTCTTGATGTACGCTAGGGAACAAAGCAGAGTGTTCAGGCTTCCAAGAGGAACTGCTTTAATGCAACTATATATCTAATGTGCTGATTCTCCTGGAAGCATTCTGGGAAGGCTGGAGATACAGTGGAGTTAAAAACTGGAGACTCACTTGTCCGCTGCTGCTTTCTTTTCATGTCTTCTTCCTGTTTGTGATCTGCTGCTTCAGAGTCGAAGTCATAGTAGGTGTCTTTAGGCAGCTTCCACTCATTGTTTTTGTCCATGAGGTCTGAGGTCCTGCACGTCAGGTCTGCACTGAACTTCTCAATGTCAATCTTCATGATCCTGCAGTGAACTGTCATTCCCACCTGCAGAGGAGGTGCAGGGAAAGGTGAGCAGCAGCTACACCAGCCTCCCTTCACCACAGAGCAATCCGTGTGGGATCACGCTGACAGTCTGGAGGTACAAACTACCTCATCTCCTTCAGACTCACACAACCTTTAAAAGTGATCTTTCTATAAAATCAACTGATCCCCAACACGACCAGAATGGAAAGAGATTAAGGGAAAAATGGGCAGTTCTCCAGCATGTCTACTACCTGTGCCCCATACCACACAGAAAACTGCATGTCTGGAGGACGAGGACAATTACCTTTTCTATTTTAAATATCTTTAGCAATAGAAGCAACGAAACTGGTCTTCAAGTTGTGCATGAAAGCAGTTAAGTTTGTTCAGAAGCAGACACCCAAAGGACTGCCCTAGTAAACTGGGAGACACAAAATACCCCCACAAAAACCTTAATGTCTTAGTTCACTTAACCATAATGAAGTTAATTAATAACTCTTTACAGAAATGCTGAGACCTCTGAGCTTACAGGATTATCCATCACCTGCATGGACTGTTGGGGACCCCGACAGACAGCAAAATTGTTGAACCTCTATTTTATCCCATGATAAAAATGTGTTATTCTGTTCCTTTCAGAATCCCAACCCCTGTCCTAAGCAAGACCACTAACTGATGAGCTCCTTTAATTAACTGAGAGAGGAGAAAAGCCATGAGAGGGAAAATGACTCTTGCCTATGCAAAAGCTCTGAACTCTTTAGAAAGCCAGAAACAAAGGGCAGCTCTGCATTAAAATGCCTTCTGGTCTCCTAAACCCAGACTTCAGCCAGACGACAATAAATCCTCCTGCAGTGCAATGTGTTAACTGATTAACAGGGTTCCACCAGCTGCCAAGGGAGATTTGCACTGTGGGAGAAGGACACTAACCAGAACCTGAACTTCCTGCAGATTTAAAGTCCTTAAAAAAAAAATAAGGTTGGAAAAAAGTCATTTAAGGAACAGCGTTATTAACCAAACTCTGGTTCTTTGGTATTGGGTCCACACTCTTCCAGCTCTTGCTGGATATGGGAAAATCCACTGCTTTCATACCTTCACCCTTTCTTCTGGCCGTTTGACCACCTTATCACTAAGAAATTTTGTTGGGATGAAGCCAGCAACACCATTATCCAGACGTGTCTTCACTCCAATGGCCTGACCTGGGCAGGAACCGCTGTCAAAATGGTTCCAAACCTTGAGCAAGGCAACAGGAAAAAGTCATTCAGCATGGAAACAAAATAGCCCTGGCAGTTCACACTCAAGCAAGTCCAAAAGCTGTGTCAGCAAAGTGGTGCAGCCAGCAAAGACTTGTAGAAGGGCAGGGGGCAGAGGACTTCAACAAATGCTACCCAGTAATGCAATCTTCCTACTCTAGTTCTGCTCAGCTTATGGGACATTGCAACTGGGAAGGTCAGAACATTTTTAGACCCTGAACACCAGCCTGCAGCCAGGGCTCCTGCTTAACGAATGCTACAGGGGGTTTAGAGTCACAGATTACCCAGGCTGGAATCCACAGTGTTTAGAAGAGACCTAAAGTACAGCTGCATTAAGCAGTAGGGGGTCCAGACAAGTTCTTAAAATTGAGAAGGTGGCAGAACCTTCTGTTCTCAGTGTCACGGACAATTTCTCTGGGTAAAACAATCCCAGAGCACAAACAAGAACGTTTTATGTATCTGCAGAGAACTGGTCAGCTTAGCCCCAGGTACATTTCACTCAGCCCAGTTCACTAAAATCCATAATGTAGCCATAAAGGACCTGTCAAATCTATACTGAAGCAATTAGTCAAAAGTGGAACAGATTATATTTGCAGCCAAAGGCCACATCAGGTTGGGATCCTGGGGCACTGCAGACACAATCTTGGCTCCGATACCTTGTCTCCCAAGAACCCAAAACAAGGCTAAAGACTCCTGACAAAGGCAGGCCTGGTAGGAGAAGCAGCCCCACCTCGCTGAGCTCTGGGAAGTTATCCTGCTGACAGAAAGGACACTGCCAAAGGCCAGTTTCATCGTTCCGTATGGCCTGGTCGTAGCTTTCTCCTTGCGGGCGCCTGTGGGCTATCCCGGTCACGTTGCAGATGATCATTTTACCTGTGGTGTGATGGGAGAGTAGAAAGAAAGACTGAAAAACCACAGAGCTGGGCAGTTCCCTCCATCTAAGGCAGTCATTCAGGTATGAAGGTGATAGGAGACTACCCAGGTACCTTTGAAAAGCTGCTTCACATACACGCAACCACAACACTGTCCCAACATCGTGCTCACCAACATCTCTCAGCCCCACCTTTACACATCCACGGCAACTTATGATGTAAACAGGGATGTACCTATATAAAATGTCTCTGGAGTTTCTTTGGTCAGCATATTGAAGACCTCTTCTGTGTTTGGAGAACGGTATGGTGTTCTCAGGTCCTTGTATCTGCAGCTTAGTTCAGCTCGAATGTCATATAAAGTGATGTGCTTGTCACCGTAGCCCTGTGTGGGATTCAAAGGTTATAAAGGCATGAGCAGCAAGAAGGTGGTCAGTAGGGAATCCAGTGTAAGTTATGGAAGAACTCAAGGAACTTATCAAACAGCAAATTCAAAAAGAGTAATGGGCCAGGTACCATCAACCTGTGGAATTCAGCCACAGGATGTCAAGGAGATCAAAAATACCAACATATTCATAAAAGAAGTTACATATTTTTAGAGAGAACAGCTTAAACGGTTTAATTACTGTCTCCTGCCTCCCTCCTCCCTCTGCTCCAAGTGTACTTTCTGCAAGCATTTACTACATGCCACTGTCAGACACTGAGTTCTCATCACGGCTGTTTATACATTTTACAACAGCACAGCTAATGCTCAGGTCCTAAAAAGGATAAGTGTCATCAGCTATAAAACAAGAGAATCCGAACTGGGCAGCAGAGCTTCTCCTCTGTTGTCAGCACCAGGAGCCCCCAGCACACCTGTCTTTCCAGTTCTTCAGCAAAGGCATCAAGATCCAGGTCTTTCAGGCGCTCAGGGTTTTCCAAGATCTCCTCCAGAGCACCTGCAGGATTAGCATCCTCAGCTGACTCATCGTATTCCAAGGCATCCACTGCCATTTTCCTTGCCCACTCATAGGTTTCAGGATGGACCCTGGACCCATCTAGGACCTCGATGTAGGAATCAGTGCTGAAATAAAACCAAAGCAATGTTCAGATAAGGGCTCTGAGGGTTCCAGATGTTCCTGCAGCTCAATAATCAAGCACACTCTTGAGCACCATCACTTGCCCTCCACAGAACAAACTACTCTAAAAAGGACATGATGAATTATTCATCAATAAATCAACAGGAGCCAAGGCAAGACCTGGCAAATTCCAGTCTGCAGCTCCCGCACTGCAAAGATACAGCCAGGCATTTTGGATGCTGGATGGATTTGATTACTGTGTAGTACAGCTGCTCCTTGAGCACACACAGCTCTCTGCAGTTTCCCTCCTCAAATAAATTCCGTGTTGCCAAGTGGCAGCACAGCCATCTGCATTGAGCTCTTTGGATGGGGCAACACTATGCCCCCCGCACCTCTGGGATTTGTATCCTGCAAGAACCAAGTGTTCTAGCACTGATGGATAACTCATTGTAGGTATTCAGCCAGGTGTCCTTCCTCAGACTGCCTTTCCAAAGCAAAAAGCCCTGGAGAAAGCACATTTTCAGCAAGTGACCCTCCTGTGCAAAGCAGTGAGTCAGAGGTTCAGAAACTAGGCTACAGCTGTCCTCAAAACACCTCTTGTGTAGTTACCCGTCACTTAATGCTCTATAAACTTCCCACTATTGCTACTGGTTTAAGGGGAAGCCAAATTGCTGAGTTATTACTCAAATTTGAAACTTCAGAAAAATAAAATACTGTTAGTAGGACCAGGCAGAAACTAAGCTGAAGAGCACATGGGCTACCGACAACTGTGAGGGAACAACTGGTTTTAGTTTAGTTCCTCTTGATCACAAAGGGTCTTTCGCACAGGAGCAAGCTATATAATTCATATTCTGCAGCTCACACGGCTGCTGTGCAAGTTTAGGTGCCCCTAACAATCAGATTAATAACCAGCGATATCTGACCTTGGCCAGAAATCAGAGGGGCCACACAAAAAGTCCTGGGAAGAAGTCCATGGTCCAGGTCACTCTGCCTCTCATGCAAACTCCATACCCTGAACTGCATCAAATACAACCCAATACCCACCTATCACCCAGTGACGCTGTGTCAATTTTGATGAAGCCAGCACAGTTGATAAACACCTTGGGTCCCATGTGACACATCGTAACCAGCTGGGTCCTGTTCTCCAGACGTGTGTTGTTTTGTTTTAAGATCTGGGAGAGAGAAGCAAGAACCCTGCTATTCAAACACAAGATTGCCCAGGGTTGTGGACTACCTACCCATCCCTGGAAGTGTTCAACATCAGGCTGGATGTAGCTCTGAGTAACCTTGTCTAGTGGAAAGTGTCTGTGCCAACGGCAGGGGGGTTGGAACAAGATGATTTTTAAGGTCCTTTCCAACCCAAACTATTCTGTGATTCTCTGGGAAAAGCAGAGGACTCACACTGGACACTGCTGTGTTCAAGGCATCTGACACACGCCCATTACAACTCGTAAGTTGTTGCTCCCTGCCTGTGTCTCAACATTGCATGAAAGAAGATGATTCTGCATGGAAACAGCTCCAACTCTCAGGCAAAGCATTGGCTTTTTGCCTGGTGTTTTCCTCACTGCGGAGGTGTCCTGACGCTGTAACAGTGCATCCATCCTGTGGGTTCAGGAGCTGTCTAGGATTGACGGATCTGCTGAGCTGTTAGGGTCTATCAAGGACATAAGTCCATGTATAGCTTCAGGGAGAGGCGCAGTGAGGCAACACATGGCAAAACACATGTCAACAGAGCTGTCGGCTGCATCTGGCACAAGGGACCCTGACTCATCTTCTACCACTGCTGGTGATGTACTGTTTTTGTAGGCAGGGGCAGAAGCCTCCTTACCTTTAGCAGGTGAGTGCCTTTGCGTGGTCCCAGGCCACACACATACTGCAGCAAAGCCTGGCTGTGGGGGTGAGCGATGGCCCGGTTGACATCCACCCCCACCTCGTTCACACGGTTTATGAACTCGCAGTAGAGCGCATTCAGCAGCTCCTCCTTCACCACGTGCTCCTGGCAGAGAGGAGAGGTGTTAGCCTTCGGTATGTGCAACACTTTGCCATAGAAAGCTGAGGCAAACACAACACACTGGCTCCCAGGAGCTGTGTTGCACCTCAGAGTTACCCCCGAGAACAGCCTAAAGGCTCACGAGCAAAAAGAAGCAACAAAAAAAGGCGCTGTGTAGCCCGAATAAGACACAGAACAGGCAGAACTTGCACCAGTTTAACTCTGAAACCTCTTCTTCGACAGCAAACCCTCACAAGCCACCTTCTCTTTGCAGAGAAGGATCTTCCTTGCCCAAGGATCTCATAAGGGAAGTTTACCTGCAGAGGGTGAAGTTTCAGGCAGAGAATGTCCTCATCAGAGCTGCAGACCTGCGCAAACTCTATGAGGGGGTCCTGAATGCGGCGAGCGAGGGAGACGGCTTGACGCAGCAGAGGTGGGTAATCCCGGAATTCATTCTGCAACAGGACAGAGAATCAGGGAAAACCCTGAAGCTATCTTCACACTTTGTAGCACAAACAGCAAAGACACGTCAGACAGGGATTAGAGCAAGGGAAGCATCTGGTGCTCAGAGCAAAGAAGGCTGAGGTCAAAGGCTCCCAGGAGCTCTGCTGCAATTAGGAATGAAACAATCTCACTCACTCAGCTGAGCAAGATTCATTTCAGACCACATCGATATCCACTTTGTACATCTGCTGGTGCTGATCTCTTCAGAGAAGCCTAAGTAAGATGTTTTGCCTTGATCCAAAGATCAGTACGTGACTGTCTGGATGGCTCATATGAGGCGCAGGATGACGTAAGGCAGGGCCAGCACAACAAATGGAGGATGACACAGCATGAATGAGCAACAGACTAAGGGACAGCTGGAGTAACAGAAGGCTCACCTCAGACTTCTTGCTGTTCATGTAGAGGATGGCCAGTTCATTGTCCACCAGTTCCACTCCGATAGAGGACAGCTGCTGCCCTTGGTCCAGCTCATGAACAATTCTCTTTACATCCTCCATCAGCATCTGAGCATCCCTAGGGAGAGACAGCCAAAGGGATTGAGAGGAGAGCCCAAAGCTGGGTCCTGGAATCACTTAGGGATACAAGCACAAGGGGTTACCTCACACCCCTTGTGAAACAGTGAAATGTGGACAGGCATGAGGAAGGGGCTGCGAAGAGAATGCAAGGACTGACCTGTTCTCGCCTGCAATAGTCACTACATGAGGCTTCTTGTTCAGAAGGAATTTTTTCAAGGTTTCAATATCCTGGGCCTGGAAAGGAAAGCCAGAGAGACCAAAGTAGAACAGCTAGAGGGTTTATGTCCTGAGCTGTCTACATTCATCTCAATGATAGCTGCACCAAGGCTCACCTTCTTTTCCCTCTCTTCCTCACGCCAGGCATTCCTTCTCTTTGTGAAATGTGGCAACCGTAGGAAGTCTGTAACCTCACCCTCTCCATTAACAAGGGCACAAAACACTGGGTGGTCCCTGTAAAACAGAGGTCGCTCAGACATGGAGAACTGCTAAAGCTAGACATGCATCCAGAGGCCATTCCCTCCCTCCTACCTGGCCGACGAAAACGCAATGCCCAGCACCCGAATCCCCTTCCCTTGGTTTTCATCCATGAAATCATCGTCCTCCTCCACTTGCTGATCAGGCCGGTAAGCAGCGACTTTGAGCCAGTTGTACAGTTTGCGGCTGCACGCCTGGCAGAGCACAGAAAGGGGAGAGAGGAGTGAGGGAATCCACTGCACCTGCCTTGGCATAGCCCTTCACTGGAGGGAAGGCCAGGGACTGCTCAAGGCAGCAGAAGAACCAGACTCAATCCCTGCCTGCCTCCTCCTTCTCCTCCTCCCCAAGGAACTGTGTACGGCCTGTCAGCAGCTATCCCCAGCACGCAGCAGGACTGTTGGTGTCTGTAACCCCAGCTCTGACACAAATTCACCTCTGTCCCATCTCACCTTTAGGACATACTCCTTGGCTTCCACCAACAGCTTGTTCTTCAATTCTTTGGCCATCTGCACGTAGAGGAACTGGTTGAGGGACCGCTCAATGGCCATCGTGCGCTGCCGATTCCACTCCTGCACCTGGTGGCTGAACTCGTCCCGGTAATAGAACTGTTTGATTTCCTCAAAGTACGTCTGGTCGCTCCCATAACTGCAAGAAAGGAGAGGAAAGGCTCCAGATGCCTGCACTGACACCCTCACTGACAGATTCCTGCACAGGGATGTAACAGCAACACCTCAGATTCAGGAAGCTGCTTGGAAAAATTACGGAAGAGCCAACCCTTCCATCAAACACAGCTTTAGCTGCAGAAGCAACATTGCAGACAGATCACAGCCACTCCAACCCACCCATATCGCACAGTGTGGCCACTCAGATGTGCAGGGAAGGAGCTAAGGAGCACTCAGTGAGGAATTGTTGGGAAACAAGCATCACCTCACACAAAAATCCCAAAGGCTTCAGAGTTTGCCTTCAAACGAGTAAGACTTCAAATGAGTCTGCTCAAGTTTTCACTAGGATGATGGAAAAAGCAAGATCCTGAGAGGTTGTTTGACATGCAGAAAACTACCAGGCCATGACTTTCAGGAGCAGTCTGGGTTACAGAGGAGCTCTAAGAGCACAGCAGCACTGGATGAATGAAGTCTGCCAAGGCATGGATGGCATGGCCAATGGGAACTCACCCCTCCACGCCTTTCATGTCAATGCTGATATCTATAGTGAGCAGTCCCTCGTCCTCTGCCAGGCTCATTTTCAGGAACTGGTCATCTCGCAGCTCCTTCACAGGCTTGTTCTTCATGTATTTAAAGGAATAGGCATAGTGGGCTTCATCAATATCCTGGGAAAAGGAGAAACAGTCAGCATGCATATAGAGCATCCATGAAGAAAGACCCTTCTGTATACCATAGCAGACAATGGATTTTATTCAATACCCTCTCAGCCCCATGCCTGCCAGTCTGCATTTCCTTCCCCAGCAGGACACAGTGGAATTTCTGCCCAGTCCCAGAGAAACAGAGACTGTTCCAATAACGGAAGGCAACATCTCAACAGCAAGAATCAGGCCTGATGAAACGCTCAGACTAAAAATGCAGCACGCTGCTGAGCCTCTGCAACAGCCCAGCTCACATGCTGCTCTGAGATTTATTCAGAGCTCACACTGACACGGGAGAACAAGCATTTTTATGTTATTTAGATCCTTCCCTGAATTGACCCACAGAGTCAGGGCTTCCTTTCTTACCTTCTTCCCCTTTTTGGTCGGTGAGATGTTGATTTTAGCCCGCTCTTGGAAAGTTTGCCTCAGGACCTGTCTGACCAAAGGCTCCCTGGCTATCTGCAAAGCCACCATGTACCGCGCTCCTTCCAGCACAGCTTCAGGGCTTGGGAATTGACTACAAGCAAAAAAAAGGCAGCATGAAAGCTTAGGGCTTGAGAATGTCCCCACATCCCCTCGCTTGTGTCACGTCCACAGGACCTCCACCAAGATCCCCCCCCACTGACCTACACACATAATCCTTTGCCAGCTCCAGGGGCTCTGCAGGGAACTGCTCTGTCTCATGACGCTGGTAACTGTCTCGGAGATTCTCTCCAAACTGCTCAGGTGTCAGACCGAATTTCTTAGCCAGGCCATCTGGGAAAAGAAAAACAACAAAACCCCAGTTAGGACAAGGGTACTGTAGTTTACAGTGAGCAAAACCATCAGTCCTCCTTCTACAGGTAAGTCACAGCACCCAGCAGAGCGCGTGGGCCAGGCCACTGCACAGTCAGCACGACAGAGCACAGCCTTACCCAGCCCAGCTGCCTGGCAGATGGTGTACATGTCCCGACGGGAAGCCTGCTTCAGCTCAGGCCCTTTCTGCTCATCATCTTCTGCATCCTCCCCTTCACCTGTAGGAAGGATACGTTACAGAGGCATCCAGACAGCTGGAGCATGTCAGAAGCACAGCAAAGGGGTTAAACACAACTGGCATCGTGCAACAGAGTCCCTAAATCCCACAAACACACCTCAAAGGTCACACTAGCCTTAAAATTATTCAGGGTTAGACAAAGACCATGAAAATGCTATCTTCAGTTTCGCTCTTTGGCAGTTTTAATGGCACTGTGTCTGAGCTGCACATTAAGACACACATCAAGGTGGGTAATCCTTGCTTTGGCCCCTGCTATTCATATTGCACTGGAAAGAGCACCTTGTGTGGCAAACTAAACATTTTCAGAGGTACCTGGAAGACCAAGGATTAACTTGAGACTAAACAAACAGCAGAGATGTTCTGTGCAAATATATGGGCTTTTCAACAGACTTCCTCACTGGTTTCTTCTGAACCAGGATTTTGAAGCAGCCCAGAGTTAGGAAACTATGAAATCTGGGGAGACAAACCTTCCTCCTCTTCACCATCCTCTCGGATACGCTTTTGCTTCTTGCGGGCAGCCTTGGCAGCATTCTGCATCCTGGGGATGTCTCGCCCGTAGTACAGCAGGAAGTGATTGTACACGTCCTTCAGCTCGTCCATGGACTGCACATCCTTCAGCCTACGGCACACGCAGACAGCACGTTACACCCTGCCTGCAGCTGAGCCACGGGCAGAGCGCTCAAGGAACCTGCTGTGGCACAGGTCAGGCAGAAGGAGCCCTTGGGCTCATCTTCCAAAAGAATTTTAAGTATTTCTCATTACTGGCTTTGAGGGGAGGCTAAAATCAGTGCTCTACGGTGTCCAGAGAGCCCGTGCTGTTTGGGCAAGTCAACGTACACTTTAAGTAATTCCGGAATGAATATAAGAAAGCCATGGCGCCATACCTCTCCATGTCAGTAGTATCCAGGGCCCTTATTCCATCAGCCAAGGGCTTGTCTGGGTCAGCAGAGATTTGTTCATACTGATAGGCCTGCATCTTCTCAAACAGTCGTGTCAGGTTCTGCTTGCGGATCTTCAGCTGCGTCCACTGACACGAGAATAAGAGAATTCCAGTGAAACACCATTGCAGTGGGTCAACTTTCTCCTCCCTTCCTGAGCAGGGGCTCCAAGGATCTTGGGATATTTTTCGTAAAAAAAAAAAAATGACCAAAATCTTCAAGACTGCCCAAGCCCAAATGTCACATGTGGCAGGTCTCATCTCAGAGATAGATTATATTAACAGAAAAAAAGGAATCGAGGTTTGGATCTACCTCATAGTAGAGAAAGAACTTGCACTGCTGACAGGAAAGGTCACTATACAAAAGGAACTCAGTGAAGCGGAAGGACTGGGTTAAATCCCATTTTGTTAGATCTCCCCTACTACTACATGACAGCAGACATGCAAAAAGACACGGGGAAAGAAGTCAAACACACAAGGTCTCCACGGCCAACCCAAAATCTGTTGCAAGTATCAGGCTAGGTAGGACACCATGTTAAATGCTGATGGGACAATCAGCAGGGAAAACACTTCTCACCTTCTCATCCCACTGCCAGACCCTCCACAGGTCGTTGATGTGCAGCTCTGGCTCCACGTACTCCTTTCTGTAGAAGGCGATGAATGGGACCTGGGTCAGAAATGAGACTCATCACCACTCTGCAGGAGACTGGGCTGTTCCTGGCAGCCAGGACCCCAGAGAAAGCTCCTGTTCCACGTAGGAGAACAAACTAATGGGGCAGCAGTGTAGGACATGTACCAGGCCATGTCTGAGCTCTTACTCCACTGAAGAACATACTATGTAAGCCAAAAAACTTCTGCAGCATTAGGCAACACCTCAGAGAACAGGTTGGATGAACTAAGCAAGGCTCAAGAGATTCTGAAGTTCCCCACCTCATTTAGCATCAATTTGTCCAGAATCAGGGAAAGACAATGACAGCAGCCCCATCAAATAGGCCTCAAAACCCAGCATTGCCTCAGCCCGTTCTGATGGGTGTTTGCTGCCCTAAACGTTTCCAGCAGCCCTGCTGATCCTGTCAGGATAAGGAGACAGCAACCCAGGCCTTGGTAACGAAGCAGAATTGCAAATTACCTCGAAATGCTGATTTCTCATGAAATTCAGGGCTTCTTTAATCTTCTGGATGGTGCTGGGCCCCTTGCGGCTGAAGCTGCTGGCTTGTCCACGGTCAAGGTAGTCAGAACTCTCCTAAAGAGGAGAAACACACATTGTGTTCTATTCCTGAACTGGTCCCTTAACAGAGCAGCCTCAAGCTACAGCTGTGGTTCTTTTGTTAGCTGGGAATGCAGACTTAGGCACACACTTTGATTTTAGATCTTAGCCCTGAGTGGCTTAAAGAAAAAGGAAAAAGCAGCACCTGGTCAAGGTAACTGATGGCCAAATGCAGATCATGGCTAATACTAATTTAGCCCTAAGTGCACAGAGACCCAGATATCCCTCAAGCATTCTTGACAATTATTCTTTCAACTTCTCTGTGTTCCTTTTTGTCCTGTTTCATGGACGTGAAAACGAAGGTGTGCATGTTAAATGACCTGCTCAAAACCAGGAAGGAAAGGCGCTACATTCCTCTCAGCAGACTCCTGGACCAACGTCTCCAAGCTGGAAATCTGCAGTGCCTTCAAGTCCTCTTAGGACAAAAGTCCCAGGCATAGCTCTTTACCTGCAAAGAGATGGTGGGAGTTGCAAATGCATTCCTATAAATCCAGTCAGCTTCTTCCTCCAGCTCATCGTCTTCAGCACTCTTCACTGGGATGGATCGCAGCTGTGAAGAGACAACAGCATGAGCAGAGGCACATGCAACACCAGGGCTTGCACTGCCATGCTTTCAAGAAGCCTGGAAATTGTTGTTTTGAGCTGCAGATCGCCTGTGGGGACCCTCACCCGTGGGGTGCCAAGGACAGCACTTCAATGTCTGCACCTTCTGAGCACACAGGAAACCTGCACCAGCTTTACACTAGATAAAGACAACAACGATTTTGTCAAAGGCTTGTGGAAAGGCCTGCAATGGTGCAAAATCTGTGAAGATCAAGTCAGGGTATCTCCACTTCCTACCAGACTCCCAAACGCTCCGCAGTTACATCCTGTTCCAACCCATCTATGCCTTGTTACCACTTTTCTTGCTGCAGCTGCAGAGTAACAGAACATAAAGCAGCTCCAAACCCTCTCTGGGTACTTAGTCTCAGCCACTTCTCTTTCAGGGGGCCTGCTCTAATCACCACTGACATCCATGCAGATGACAAAACGTGTGAACAGGCCACACAGAGCCAGAAGACATCACAGACAGCATTTCCTCGTGCTGCACAGACTGGCATGGGAAAGAAAGGTCCTTCAGAAAACTGGCAGCTTCACACATCCCATTTAACAGAGTAGGGTAACAAATCTCTGCACAGAATTACATTAACATACACTAAAGGGAGACGGACCGTTCAGTGAAAATCTGAATACAGGCTAAAATTAAGACCAAAATACAAGACACCAGAGTGATTCCTTGCAGCACAAACAGCACCTGGTATTGAGAGCAGCGTAAGTCCTGGTCATTTCGAATAAAGTGGGTTACAGCAGTTATGTGTTGGATGTGTTGGCTGGGATATAGGTAGGCTAGAAACGTTCCCAAACCTTCTCTGGCACTGCATCTCTTGCTATCCAGAGGTCCAGCTCAAGGGATTTCTAACAGCATGCAGCACAAAGCCAGCTCGGCACAGCTCAAGCCCTGTGCCACTCCCAGTAGTACAACACTGGCACCCAGTGGCCACAGGGAAACTGACGGGGCTAAAACAGGGCTCACGCAGGTTCCACAGTTCCCATGCCACTCACGGGCCTGAATGCAGAGTTTTAGCCTATAATTTGACAGGGAGAATCTTCAAAGAGGGAAAAAGAGATGCCAAAATCCATTCAGCAGCCAGGTGGCTCTTGGCCTACAGGTCCCAGCCCTGTGGCACGCGGTGGGAGCTGAAATGCTTTCTGCCTGCACACTTTCAACCCCTTCCCTCACCTGGAATCTCTCAGGCATGTCTGTCATGCGGATCTCGTTGTCCTGGTCCGTAAGGTGACTGCTCTCCAGCTCACTGGGCTCGTACATCTCAAAGATGCTACGCCGACTGACGCGCTTCTTGGTGGTCTTTTTGGGCCGTACCCGCGTCTCCCCTTCGGTTTCTTCATCCTCATACTCATATTCCTCCTCCATCTCCTCATCGTACTCGTTGTACTTCTCAAACTCATCGTAGTCAAAGTCCACACCGAAGATTTCCTGGGCTTCCTGCAAAGCACTGGAAGGGAAAAAAACCTATCATTCAGCCTCAGGGGGCAGTTCACAGACCTTCCTTCCAGCCACACTGAAGAGGCCAGGGGTACCTAAGTCTAAGCTTTAGTTTTCCACCCTGGCTAAAAAAATCACGGGCAGGTACACAACTCTGAGCTTTACGTGCAAATATTTTTCTTAAGGGTGTGGTTTTGGCATCCTTTTAAAAAAATCCAGGAGTCACACGTTTCAGAAATTAAACACTAAAAGCTCTATGTTTAAATTTACCAGGTTCCCTTTGGGAAAGAGACCAGTGGTATCCAACCACGAGCTGAATCACGCTGCAGTTGCAAGAACCAAGTAAGCTGAGCACTGTTTTCGAGGCTCCAGGCCAGTTTCCAATCAATACTCACGCATCTGTGTATCCTGGGAGCTTCTTTCTCCATTTTGGCTTCTTCAGAGGTTGTCCATCATCATCCACAATGAAGTCATCAATGTCTGAACACGGAGAAACAATTTAGTGGTCGGGACACTTGCATATTCAACTAGTACCTCTCACAAAGCTCAGCTCAGACAGACAACGCAGCAACTATAGCTGCCCAGCAACTATGAGCCTCCACCACAGACTTAGGTTGCTGTTGGCTGTCGGTCTGCCCAGCTCCCCACAGCATCTCCTACACCAACCTCAGACATTCCAGGAGCCTAAACCACAGTAACAAGCTAAAACAAACTTCCAAACACAGGCAAAGCCATTTGGCAATTAGCTGCAAAGCAGTACACTGGAAATACAGTCAGAAAAGGCACGGTTGCTTTGGACAGTAGGTAGAAAGAATTCCTGAAACTCTTTGGGTATGGTAGTAGCAGTGGTGACAGGCTGATGCTGAAGAGAAGGAGGGCAGGCATGCAGTAGGTACTAAACAGTGCCTTGACCCCCTTTCTTTGAAGCATTTTCATTTTTGAGGCAGCTTAGGGAAGAGGTTCAAGATCTCAGCACAAAGTGGTTTAGACAGACAAACTAAACCCGTCACCCAGAAACATTTAGTTCTAAGGATTGTACTAATCAGACCAACAAGAGCTTTACCACAAAGGGTCACAGAAAGTCTGAACTTTGTTCCCGTGCTTGAATCCTACAACAAACTTCAGACCATCCATACGCACCAGATTCATCTTCCTCCTCCTCTTCTTCCTCTTCTTGTGGAGCAACAGGAGCTTCAACAGCTTCTCCTCCTTCCTCGCCTTCACCATCCTGAAAGATTTCTTCAGCAATGGCTTCCTTCTCATGTTCCTCCTTTCCATAGTCTTCTGCTTCATCATCCTCATCATCAGACATTTTTCGCACACGTCTGAATTTTTGCTGCAAGGAAAACGCCTCGTTAGTGCCCACAATCCCTGGCACAGCACTCGAGCTCAGTGTGGGCTCTGCCAGGCCAGCACTGCACTTCCTCTGCAGGCACCCGAGAGGGAGCAGGATGGAGCCCAGTGCAGGCACGCAGGGTGGAAGAGACCCCCCTCAGGAGCTGTGCCTGTGTCACTTGTGTGCTGTCACCACCAGTGTTGGCCTGGCTTGATGTGCCTCCAGTGTTACACAAAGAGCTTCAGAGCCCGTAATAGCCTGTGCTGACTTTGAGGTTAGCAACACACAGGAGAAAGTTACTGGAAGATGAGATGGTCTTGCAGAGGTGGGAAGTGAGGAATATAGCAGACTTCAGGAACCAAAGTGTTTTGCAAACTAGGAAGCCAGTTCCCAGTTGCTTGGGCAAGGAGAGACCCTGCCTCCTTCGAGCACTCAGCTCTCCCTTTCCAAGAGGGCAGGAGCAGAGGGGAGGCACTGCTTGCTCACTCCAGGCCAGAGCCCACCCTCCTTCATGCTAAGACACACCACACCATTAACAACAGCATGGCAACACGACTCACTCTTTTGACTTTAACGCCCAAGTTCTCTTCAATGAGGTCAAAATCATCATCCTCCAGGCGGTCATCAAAAGCTAGAGAAGTGACCAGAGATGAGTTATGCTCTCTCTTTATTAATCTGGGAAAACGCTAAGCCAAGAAGGGTACAGCTTACCCAGCCCATTCAGACACCCAGGGCAGAGGGAGAGCTCTGCTCCCTGGCAGGTCAGTGTCAGAGCATTCTACTGATATGAACACTCATCACAAAACTTACTGCGCTTTCTCTTTTTGTGGCCAACATCATCCTCAGAGTCTCCAGAATCACTAGCTTCTTCCTCCTCTTCCTCATCGTCATCATCATTAATGAATCCTTTCAGGTTCCCCTGCTCATCCTGATCATCGAGATTCAGCTCCTCCTCTTCCTCATCTAGGGTGGAGAGCAGCATGTGTTAGACATTTACTCATTGGTTATCCATGGAGACTTGGCTCTGGGCAAGCACCATTTTCTTCACACCATCCACACAATTTTAACTGAACACTTCTACTGACACAGAACCCAGCCAGCTGCTCATGCCAGAACCCCACTTCTTGTCTCATGGTCTCTCTAAAGAGGGAACAGGTGGAGTGGTCACACTGGGAGAATTCCTCTGCTTTTATTGTTTACTATCAATTTGTGTGACTGCAAGTCCCACAAGGCGTGAAGCAGAGTATTTTTTATTGCCAAATATAAAAACCACCTAAGCGCTTGGAGGAAAGGAAGCTCTTAAATGGTAGAGATTATCGACTACAGATGGCCCTGCTGTTAGAGTACCATTATTGCTCCATCTGCAGAGTCACAGGATGCAGAATAGAGCAGCGAGGAACACAGTTCAGCAAACTCACCGTCCTCATCTTCCTCTACAAATTTCTTGGTTACTCTGGGCACAACCTCCCCATCCTGGTTGTACTCCTCCTCCGACTCCTCTGCTTCGCTTTCCACAAAGTCAGACATGGCTGCAGCAACTGGGGAAAGAGGAAACATCCCTGGCATCAGCTGAGCAAGGAAAACACAGGCACTTCCCCCTTCAGGTTTTGGAGAGAAGACAGCTAAGGCAAGAGGGTTTCAAATTAGCTATCGGGACCCTGAATTACCCGGTGTCCACCATGCCTGGCCATCCCTGTCACCAGAGATTAGGGAAGCGAAGCCAGGAGCCAAGAGCTGCCAGCTCCTGCCACCCTGTGTCTGGGTGAGCAGGACAGGAGCTGTCACAGCAGCGCTTGTTACAGAGCCCAGCTCTGGCTGCAGCTGAAATGTGGACACAGCCAGAGCCCTTCATCCCACCCATACACTCCCATACAGCCGGGAAAGCTACCACTGATGCTGCGTGGCGTCATTTAGTATCTTAATATGATTAATCCTCACTCAGTTAATGAAGCCAGGATGACCCTGAAAAGGGTCTTGACTGAGCTGTGGCTGCCAGCTGTTGGCAAGGCTCTGCAGAGCCCACAGAGCAACCAGGAGAGAGGTCTGGGGTCCAGGGTTGGGGGTTTGTGGCTGCCCAACTCCACCACCCCACACAGCTGAAGCTGCTGCCAGGGTGTTCCAAGCCAGAGACCTCTGTCCAGATGAGAAGGCAACAAGAAACTACAAAAACAGGGCATTTTCTATATCCAGAACCTTTTGTTGGATGTTTTTTGCCAAACAGGGTTTCTGGAAACAATATAAACGACGCTTAGCACAACAGAAAGTGTGTGTCCATGAAGACAGGGCTCAAGTTCTGTCTCTCTGAGCCTTCCACTTCTTGTGGTTACAAGCTTGCTGATATTTTTAAAGTTTTCAAAGGAAGCTTTTTTATTTTTTTTTTTCACATACATCAAAACAACAGAAGCTTACAAGAGTCAGCTATGAGAAAGAACAAAACAATTCCTCAAATGGCTGTGAGGATGAAAACACCAGCCCAGGAAGAAATCCCAACCTTTGGGAGGGTATAAAAAGAAGCTCAGAGGTGTCAGATCTAAAGCCAAAACCTCCATGTTAAATTACATCAGATGTAATTTAACACACACAAAAAAACAACAGAGAAAAAAAGATGAGAAAATAATTCCACATGTCAGGGAATGGTACCTAAACAAACACGCTTCAAAATATTCCCATAATCGTTTCCCCATTGCAAAGAACCAGCTGAAGGAAATCAGTCCCACGTGAGACAACCTGATCAAGGCTTTGCCACGACACTTCTTGTGTGCAGGATTTCATGTTCTGCCCCGAGGTCCACACATCTGGTGCACAAACACAACAACTTCGAGCAAACCAGGGGCTTACTGCTCAGCTGAAGTTAAATGGTGCAAGGCTGATCTTGGATGATCTTTTAAGTCTCAAAATAAGAACAGCTCCAAAGGAACGCGTTGTGCGGATCTCATTAAAGAAAAGCCACAACAAAGACTAGGGAAAGACCTCTGCCAGATTTGAGATACGAGGACACAGCAGCTTACACTCCTTGGCTGCAGAATACGTGGCCATGGCCAATATCTATCTAGGATGCTCCAGACAGGCAGAAAACGCAGCAGGCCAAGGCTTTTGCTCTGCACCCAGACATGACTCTGCTGCTCTGGTTTGGTGCGTAAGCACAGGGTGCTCCCTGTCCTTGAGAGGACACTAGAAGTCACACACGTGTATTTAAGCACCCCTGACAGAAATAACACCTCAAAGGGTAGCACAGATGACAGTTAAATGCATGTTCCTGAAGCAAATGCCAATGATGAGCTGTGTAACTACATACAGTAAAGGAACAGGGATTATATTTAGCAGCCTGTGTATGAACACTATGTCAACTTTGTGCTTTGTCACCAATTCTGCTACAGGTATTCACAGGGTGTATTAACATACACAAAACTGCAGGCTGAGTGGCTTTTCCTAGAGCATTTCCAAGTCTAATAACCTCATTTCTCTCCTGCCCATGATCAACACACAAACCCAGCAAGAAAAAAAACCCCCTCATCACGGCACCTCATAGAGTTTCACTCTTCTTTGCCAGTGAAGTGTTTCACTCACAATTCCAGCTTGCTTCCTCATCACTTGTTCTATCATTTCCTGACAATTTCAGTCCATGTCAAATCAAAACTGTCTGGACATGGGGAACAACTAGGACCTAGGAAAACCACCTTATTTAATAAATCCAGCTGAGCAGGTTCCACACAAGCCAGCCACCCACAAAACCAGGTGCTTTCGGCTCCAGTGAAATCCACCTCAGGACAGCAGGGATGTCACTTAGCAGGGAAAACAGAAACAAGATGTTGAATCAGATATGGACTTAAGGTGTCTCTCCCACCCTCAGTGCCAGAGAGGCCTTAATTTGAAACAAAACAGGCCAGGGAGGTAAGCAAAGGCTGCAGCCAGCACAGGTGGAGGTGCAGAGCAGAGCTTGGTGCGGTGGGTCACACAGGGAGAGCCCCATTTGTGTGGGCATGAGGAGGGTCCAAAGACCAAAGATGACTGGGCCAGCAGAGCTGTTTCGATCAGGGGTGTCTGCACTTTGCTCAGCTCAAGGGCACAATGGCAATTATCCAGAGTCCACATCCTCCTTTTAGCTGGGATGCCTGGAGCAGACAGCTCTTCACTGTCAGTACTGGGACTGTAGAGTTCTGGTCGGGTCAGGACCAGGCCAGATATCAGCCACGGGCTCTGTGGGCTGCCCTCCTGGTTAGGTCAGGCTGGGTCTCTAGAGCAAGTGTTGCTTTGTGAGGAATCAGAGAATTTCACAAATCAGACATTCAAATACCTGTAAAGCCTTGGCCACACATCCAGGTACCTCCTGGCTGCTCAGGACTGCAAAACATCACAGTACGGGAGGCAGACACAGCTTTGTACATCAAACACCAGCAGCAAAAGAAAACTCATTAGGGTTTAGAAACGGAGATACATTTCGAAATACCAGAACATGCATGCAAAATTCCTCCACCTGGAACTCTGGCAAGGCAGAGGGACACAGACATGTGATGCAGGATGGCATCAGGAATGGCAGTGTCCCACAGGACAGGAGCTTCACAGCCTCAGCAGGTGTGGGGTGAGGGAAAGCAGAAGCATCAGATGCTCTCTAGGTATGAGATGCCCACTAAAGCAGGAGACCTCAGTGGCGCTCGCAGAATAACCAAGGAGTGCCCTCCCAGCAAGATATATTTATTATTCAGCAATCCACCTCAGGATAGCAGTGACAATGCACAAAACAGCACACCCTCACTTAGGCTTCACGACAGCCCATGCGCAGTCCTTGACTTCTCCCCATCTTCTGTGGGAGAAACAACACCAGGGCCCCGATCCATGCTAACACTGGGTTTGTGGGTTTTTTTTCTGGGGGGAGAGAGTTTGGACAGGGATGGTTCTAATCTCTGCCATTTCATAGTTCAGCTAAGAATTCACTGAAGATCACGGGCCCATGGAACCACATTGCCAAAGCCACCACAGTTCTCATGTCTACACTTCAAAAAATCAGACCAGGGAGGATTCAGAAATCTCTGGGAAACTCCACTTAAAACACCGAGCCCGAAGAAGCCAAATCTATTAAGTTTTGTCAATTAAACGGTCATGAAATTAATTTTTGCACAGTCCAAGTACATCCACAGGATTAAAAAACTGTGACAACAAATGGCTGACCAGGAAAAACACAAATGAACTGCAAAGAGAGCGCCACTGTTCTACCCCCTGAAGCTCCCAATGAACCCAATGTCATTTTTCTTAAAAAAAAAAGAAAAAAGAAAAAAAGAAAAAAGCAAACCATGGTTGAGCTGGAACGTGTGGATTTAACATTAATAACTAAGCCACAATCTTCAAGCTGTGTCCCACCACAGAATCCAGACAAAAATCATCTTGGCATCTTTTAATTTGAAGCTTAAGAGCCCAACAAAAAACATCCCTGTGAAGCACTATAAGGCACTTCCACCACGACAAACAACCCTCATGGGCACCTCGTCAGTGCTTAGCTCTTCCTCAGGGCCATTCCCTAGTACCCACATGAACTTCTGCAGGGCTGATGTCACCTGCCAGCCCTGACATCACCTACATACAGTTTTCCATTCAGCTTTTGTGGCTGTTTTTCAGATTTCTGAAGTCGGCACCTAAACCAGACACTCCCACCCTGCTCAGTGGTGGCCGTGATGTGGGAAGTGATGACTGGAGACCAACAATGCCGCGACAGGGAAAGTCCAGCCCAACAGACACTGCAGCTCAGGAACTTCCCATACCTGCTTTATTGGTTTTAATGCTCCCGCTGGTCCCACCACCCCCGATGCTATCGGGTGGCAGCACGTCCCGTGGCAGAGTGACACATTTAATAGAATGTTGTGTGAAACAGCGCTTCCTCCTGTTTATTTTAGCCCTGCTGCATCATAATTTCCTGTCAGAAACAGAAAATTGATGCTCCCTACTTGCTTTCTCTGACCTGCCCATGACTTCACGCACCTGCATCATATCTCCCATCAGCAAGTCTCCTCCCTAAGGTGAGGAAATAAAGGCTATGCTTGCCCAAAAACTTGCGCATCTGTGCTGCTCCTGCCTTTTCCAGCACTCCCCTTTTGGGATGGCCTAACCATAACTGCCAGGGCACAAACTGCCAACCATTTACGCAGCAGCGAAATGATGTTTTCTACCTCATTCTCTGCTCCTTTAAAGTATTCCAAAATATCCTTTTTAGGACACAGCGGGCTGTTGAAGTTGTTTTAAAAGAAACAATTGCTGCTGTAGAGTCAATTACTGGGGTGTTTGCTGCCTTCATTACACCTGCTGCCATCATATCTCGTTTACCACACGACCACTCCCACCTAGTATTATCTGGTCTCTGCAACTCCACAGTCCGGTTTAGCTATCCTAAATAATTTAGGATTACATTTTCCTCTCCACAACACCATATTCAGGGGAAAAAAAAAAAGCAGCAGGGAAAAAAAAAAGCCAGCAAAGATGACAGTGAAACTCCACAATAACCTCACTCTACTGTGAGCACCAATCACCTACCATTTTTTGGACACTTTTTAGTTATTTATTAAACCCAAAAAGGGCCTTCCCAGGCTGCTAGCCCTCTGCTTTTCAGGGAGGGCCTTGACAGAAGTTTGGAAAGCCTAATGCAGTGGTCTGGGAATCACACCTGCAGACCAGGGTGATCGGGGAATCCCACTCGCGGAGCCGGGGGATTCAGGACCACCGGTGCACCTGAGAAACCAAGGTCAGACCCCTCCCTTCCCTCCACTCCAAGGAAAGCATCCCGATGCTCGCCAACGCCACATCTCACATCCACCAGCTCCCCCCATCGCGCCAGCGATGTTCCCGCAGCCCCGGGCCCGCTGCGCTCTGTGCCGCGGGGGCCCC
>VXAY01001716.1:37636-52278 GCA_013399855.1 Oxyruncus cristatus
AGGAGGGGAGAAGCAGGGGTTAAGGGGGACACAGAGGGCTCTGGGGGGTTTGGGGAATTTGGGGGCTCACAATGCTTGGGGGGAGCCTGCAGGGAACTGGGGGCTCCTAGGGCTGGGTGTGGGGGATGTCAGTGGTTTGGGGGCATGCAGAAGTTCACGGGAGCCTGCAGGGGTGGGCGTGGGTTGTCAGAGGGGTGTGGGGGTGAAAGGGAACCCTCAGGGCTTGGAGGGTATGTCAGGGATTGTTGGGGGTGATCCTGCAGGGTCTCTGCCCCAGCCTGGCACCCTGGGAGCTCCTATGCAGCTGTGGGTGCTGGAGCTGCTGCTCGAAGGGCAAAGAGGGTCCCTGGTCCCCAGCCGCAGTGGGGAGGCTGACCCTGGCCTTCCCCCTGACCCCGCAGGTGGCTGGCATGTCGCCTGGCTGTCACCTGGTGCCGGCAGAAGCTTCATGCGGAGCTGAAGATCGGCTCCTTTGGCTTCTTCTGGGCCCAGAACATCAGCCTCAAGTTTCAGCGGGAGCAGCAGACTGTGGTGGGTACCTGGGTGAGGGGTGGTCACCGGCAGATGGGCTGGGAGGGTGGTTATGGTCACAGGCTGGCAGCAAATCTGTGTAGCCATGCTCCTGTTGGGCATCCCCATGGCTGGTGCTAAGCCCTTCCTCAAAGGGCCACACTTGGGGTTTTGGCTGCTCCTTGAGTGATGCCAGGCATTGGGAGTGGAGCGGGAACGTCAGGATCATAAGGCTCAGGTTGTTTCTTTTCTGACCTGCCCATGTGTCCTTGCAGGAGATTGATAACATCTGGATCTCCAGTAAACTGAGCCGGGAGCTGCCGTATGTACCCCCACCCCACCTCCCTGCCTGCTTGCTTGGGTGGTCNTCCCCTGCTGGCACCTTCGGTCTGGGAGGCATCTTTGTCCGGATTCCATTTGTACCCCCACCCCCCCTCCCTGCCTGCTTGCTTGCTTGGGTGGTCTGGCTCACCCCTGGCCCCACTGACTGTGTCCTGCTGCGTTTACAAGCTTCTGACATCCCTGTTTCCCCATGGTCTGTTCTATGAGACAGTAGACCTCACTTTGAAGTGGCAGTGTCTTGTGGGTGCCCTTATGTTGGTCCTGCATGTCCCCGGGGTGGGGGACATCACTGGTGGTGGGGCTGGGTGTGCCAAGTGTGAGCTCTCGTAAGAGCTGCTTGTGCTGTTCTCCCACAGGCGCTACTTCGAGCTGTGTTTTGGCGAGGTGCGAATCCGCACAGATCTCCAGAAGGGCCCTGGGTTCCAGCCGTCCGTCCCGGAGGCTCCCAGAGAAGCTGATGGAAATGAAACCAGAGCAGACCTGACTCTTAAACCCTCCCTGCTAAGGCTACTTAGCCAGGTGAGGCACTGGCTTGGTGAGAGGCTGTTGTGGGCTGCACTGCTGTCGGATATCTCTCACCGTAGCACCTTCCTCCCAGCTCTTTTCCATCCACATGGATTCCATCAACATCATGGTTCTGCACGTGGCCACCTCAGAGTCTCTCTGGCACATCCAGGCCAGCCAGACGCGTCTCCTCCTGAATGGCAATGGGAAGAGGTAACACTGTGCTTGCGTGCGCTCTGCTTCAGGAGCAGGGAGGCTCCTCCGACCCCAGCCTGGTGTCTTCTCTCTCTGTTCCACTCAGCAGCATCTCATGTCACGTGTGATGTGACACATTAACCTCCTCCAGGCTGGCCTGGTTCCTTTTCCCATCATGGGAAGCTTGAGTTGTGTGTTGAGTTGTATATGGCTGGTGTGCATGGACTTAGGGCACAATTTGCTTTGGGGAGCACTTGAAGCAGGGACTTCGGATCCCCATGTCCCACGGAAAAGAGAGGACAGGGACTTGGTTTGGCAGCAGCAAGGTCCACATCCTCCCTCTCTTTTGTGCTTTCCCCAGCCTAACCTGTGAGGTGAGCCTGACAAAGGTGAACAGCAAAGTCCTCCGGAGCAGCCAGCTGGTGAGTGCTGGAGAATTGCACACTTGGAGCCTGGGCACCGGCTCTCTGGGGCACCCTGAGGACCCACTCCAGCATGTCTCTGAGGCTGGGCAATGCTGTGAGGCTCTGAGCCCGATGCTGGGCACCTGCGGCACCCGCTGGCAGGACGTTGGGTGTCACTCCTTGCTGTGTCCCCACGCAGGATGACACGTGCCTGGCAGAGTTGGCCCTGGCGCTCTCCCTCTCGCTGGAGATCAGCAGTAAGCGGCGGCTGGTGGGTGTCCGGCTGTGCATCCGGACACTGCAGGCAGAGCTGCACGAGGGGCTTTTCTGCAGCCCCCTCCTGCACCACGTCACTGCTGGGGCCCAGCGCAGCAGCACAGGGGAACAGCCCAGCACAGGTCAGGACAGGGACGGGGACAGGGACAAGCTCCAGGCAGGGCAGGGGCTGGCAGTCCCCATGCTTGCAGTGGAGCCAGAGGGAATTGGCTGTGCTATCTCTCGCTCCTGCTCAGAGTGTGGGGCTTTGGGCAAGAGCTTTCCCATGACTATGTTCATCTCCAGGCCCTGAAGAACTCCCAAAGTCCCTGTCTGTGCTGAGCAGGGACACGCTGCAGCTTATCCCCAGGAGGGTGGAGATGAAGCTGGAGAACACCAGCATGGTGCTCTCCATGAACAGCCAAAAGAGGTAAGGAGGCAGGTGGAGGCAGGAGGTTGTCCTAAACCAAATTAGTACTTGGGACATGGACCTGGAGACAGCAGCCATTCCCTGCTCATCCAGACTGCAGAGAGTGAGTCCTAGAGCCCATCCCAGTGGGAAGGACTGAGCTTGGCCTGGGGCTGGGCACCTGGGGAGGGAGGAAGGACATGAGCTGGTTCTCTAGCAGGACAGCCTGATGGGATGCTCTGCTGTGGGACGAGAGCACTGGTCTGGGCTTCAGCTGGGCACTGGCTGGTGTCTGTCCATGCCAGCATGCTGGTCAGCCGGTGATGAGAAATGGGGAGATGAAGGACATGATGGTGTGGTTCCCTTCTGGCAGTGTTTCCCTGCTTTTGACAGGCACCTCACCTGGAGCCTGAAGCTGCTGCAGTTTCTATATCAGCGTGAAGAGGAGCAGATCCCACTGCGCAACTTCACGCCCACTTCAGACCTGGACCAAATGAGTGTAGACCTCCAGCTGGAGGGCAAGTAGCCAGGAGGGTGCCCACGGGACAGGGCTGCCATCACTGCTCTCTGCCACTCCTGACTTCTGCTCCTCTCTCTCCCCAGATGGCCTTCTCCTGTCGCAGAGCCGCCAACGCATCGTGTGCCTCAACTCCCTGAAGACCAGCCTACAGGTAAGCGAGTGCTGGGCATGGTCCTGTCTCCTGGGAGTGACTGGTTTGGCTCCTGGCATGAGTGTTTTGCCACCCGGCCCTCTCCCTGCTCTAGGTCACAGCCATTGACCTCTCGGCTGCTGTTCTGCTCAACACCTGCATCATCCACTACCGTCACCAAGAGTTTTCGCACTGGCTGGGCCTGTTGGCACAGGAGTACAGGTGCCGGGCGGTGCCTGTCCCCAGCCAAGGGCACAAGGGAAGGTAAACTTGGCCTCAGCACAGCTGCTGGTATCACAGCTTGTTTCCTCTTGCCACACTCTGGCAGGGTGCCCGGGCACTCGGCACCTTCTCTGTCCTGCGCACGGCATGTGGGATGGGGCGGCTGGTACGGACAGTGGGAGGTGATCAGGGAGCTCCTGAAGTGAGGGTGTTCCTCTGGGCTTGTTGCCTGCCAGGCTCTATGGCCTACAGCTCCCAGCAGGAGACCATCCCTGCTTGTTCCCTGCAGGAGCTATCCCCAAATCATAGCACCCATCATCCTGAGTGCCTCGTTGTCCAACGTCAACGTGTCCGTGCAGCTGGGGGACACGCCACCCTTCGCCTTGGGCTTCAACTCCATCTCTGCAGGTACGGGCTGGTATCAGGGTGGCTGCTGGGCTCTTCTTGGTGGTTGATGGCTCTGCCAGAGAGGCAGTGGGAGAGGAACAGGGACGGCCAGGCTGCCACTGTGCTTGCCCATGTCTGCGTGTGGCCAGGGGCTGTGGATCCCTGACTGGTTGTGCCCGTGTTTGGGCAAGCCCTGCCCACGCTCAGCCTCTCCTCTCTGCTCCCAGACTACCAGCACCTGCGGCCGCAGAGTGTGCACCAGCGAGCGGTGCTGGCCGTGGACCACCTGTGCTGGCGCGTGGGCAACGACTCACACATCCAGCGTGCCCCACATCCCCCCAACATGCACGTGTGGGGAGAAGCCCTCATCCTCGACTCCTTCAACCTCCAGGTGAGGAGAAAGCCAAGGGGACAAGGGTGGCTTTCAGGGCAGAGATACTATGTGGGTGGTACAGGGACATCCACAGCCTGAGAGTGATCATCCTGTTCATTGTGCAGGGCAGTTACAACCAGCCTCTGGGCTTGTCCAGTGCCCAGTCGGATACGCTTTTCCTGGACTGCACCATCCGGGGGTTGCAAGTGGAGTCGTCGGACACTTGCACTGAGTGCCTGGCCAGGGTCCTGCCCCTGTTCTGCCCGCAGCCCAGCAGAGCTGAGCTTGCCAAACAGCCCTCCTCTGCCTCCAGTGAGCCCTGGGGGCTGCTCTGGAAGGTGGATCTGAAGGTGGAGGATGTGAATCTTTTCACACTCTCGGCCCTGGTGGGTAAGTAGCATCCAGGCTGATCCCAGATGGCTGTCCTGGAATAACCCCGCAGTCAGGAGTCTGGCATGTTGTGGTGTACCTCCTCCATGCCTCTAGCACTGATATGCTGTCTCTCTAGGTGCCTTGGAGCTGCGCCTGGACACGCTGACTGTCCTGGGAAGTGCTGAGAGCTGCACGATCAGTGTGCAGGGAATGGTGCTGGCCTTGGTGAAGAGCATCACTGAGAAGATGCAGCCGTGCTGCAAAGCTCCTGCCATCCCCAACCCGGTGGCCAACCTCTCCATGCTCTCTGTCACCTACCACAGCAGCATCCGCTCCCTAGAGGTTGGTTTGGGTGTCGGGCCACTGCTTTATCCTATACTAGTGGGACTGGGATGGATGGGGCAGGGGCAGGATTGGCTGGCACCGAGAGGTGCTGGGGAGAACAGGGCTGTGCTGTGCTGGCCCTGGCAGTGACGTGGTGCCTGCTTGCTCTCTCTGGCATAGGTGCAGTGTGGCGAGGGGCTGGCAGTGCTGTGGAGCCCTCCTGACCACATGCACCTGTACCATCACACCCTGGCCACCCTGCAGTGCCACGAAGCCTTGCGGAGTGCCCTCGGCCACAGGACGCTTCCCTCCCTGCCCCCAGATAGCCCCACGTCCCACCCGACCACCCCTACTGAGTCACTGGGGCCCCTCCCGCCAAAAGGGCCACCCTCCAAAAGACTTTTGTCCCTGTCCCTGGAGCTGAGCTCCGCCAAGCTCACAGCCTTTGTCTCCGAGGCCAACTACATAAGCCTGGCTGCCGAACGGACCTCGGTGAGCTGGCACGGTGGTGCCCTGCACGGCTACTGCCCTGAGCTGGCCGCTGGCTTTGATGGGCACAGCATCTTCAGCTTCAAGGAGGTGGAGGTGAAACTGCTGCCAGAGCTGGAGGAGGTCGTCCGGCACCGCGACGCCTTCCCGACCCTGCGCACCCTCCGCAACCGCGGCTGGGCCTTCTCCTTTGCCAGCGTGACCATCGAGTTCCCCTACCAGTACGACTTCTCCCGCACGCTGGACGCTGCCGTGGGCGTGCAGAAGTGGCTGAAAGGCCTCCACCGGCCTGGGCGCCCCACCAGCACGGCGCTGCCCCCAGACCTCCTGCTTAAAGTCACCCACTTCTCGTGGGTCTTCCTGGACGACGTCTTCGAGGTCAAGTTACGAGACAACTATGAGCTGATGAAGGACGAAAGCAAGGAGAGCGCCAAGCGCCTGCAGCTGCTGGATGCCAAGGTGGCTGCGCTGCGCAAACAGCACGGGGAGCTGCTGCCTGCCCGCAAGATTGAGGAGCTCTATGCCTCGCTGGAGAAGAAAAACATCGAGATCTACATCCAGCGCTCGCGGCGCCTCTACGCCAACACGCCCATGCGGAGGGCCCTTCTCACCTGGACCCTGGCCCACCTGGAGCTGGTGGCCATGGCTGATGAGTCCTTCCATGGCACGGAACGTGTATTGGAGCAGATGAGGGACCTGGATGATGTTAGCCCCTTCCCCCCCGAGGGTCTGGAGATGGTCACCCAGTGGTGCCGCATGATGAAGGGCAGAGTTGGCAGCTTCTTTGGTGAGTCGCTTTGCATGAGGGTGCCCTTGGAGGACAGCACAATGGCTGTGTGGCCTGGGCTTCCAGGACAGGGAGCTGCTGACACCATGTCACGTGTAGCCAAGCAGGGAAAATGATTTTCGGAGGATCAAGAGGGTGGGAAGGGAGCAGAGATGTGACAGGAGAGTGGCTCCTTGTGTGGCCCAGAGTGGAGGACTGGGGCAGTGTCCCTTTGCTGCCCCGTGCCTCAACCCTTCCTGTGCCCTGCAGTGCGGATCCGTGACTACCCTCGCTACCTCTTTGAGATCCGGAACTGGCAGCTCTCCGGCCGGCTGATCGGAGCCGAGCAGTGCGGCCAGGCCTGCTCCCGGCGCCGCCAGGTCCTGAAGCTGGGGCTGCCCTGGGGGGATGCCACGGTGGAGAGGAACATGCCACCCTTGAAGTTCTACCACGACTTTCACTGTAAGGGGAATGGGGGGTCTCTGTGCTGGGGTAGGGACAGGACAGCGTGGGACCTGCAGATGGCTGAGCCAACCTCTGTGTTCCCAGCTGTGATCTCCCAGTACACCATCGTCTGGGGGCCCTGCTGGGACCCAGCCTGGACCCTGATTGGCCAGTGTGTGGATCTCCTCACCAAGCCCTCAGAGGATCCCAGCGCTCCGTTGCCCTGGTGGGACAAGAGCCGCCTTCTCTTCCACGGAGACTGGCACATGGACATTGAACAGGCCAACCTGCACCAGCTGGCCACTGAGGTGGGTACTGCTGGGATGGGGAACAGAGTATGGGGTCAGCTCACGCCTACCTCTCCTCACGCTTGTCCTTGCAGGACCCCTACAACACCACAGAGAACATGCACTGGGAGTGGAGCCAACTCTCCTTCCACTGGAAACCCGGGCAGTTTGTCTTCAAGGGCAACCTGGATATCAACGTCCGGACAGCCTCCAAGTGAGTCTGGGCCCAGGAGTGCGGAGACCTCCACCAGTGCCAGAGGGGTGACTGGGGTCTCTTTCTGCTTTCAGGTATGATGACTGCTGCTTCCTGCACCTGCCTGACCTGTGCATGACGCTGGACCTGCAGTGGCTGTGCCACGGGAACCCCCATGACCACCACGGTGTGGTGCTGCGCTCCCCCGAATTCCTGCCCGAGGTGCCAGTAGGGCAGCAGTACGACTCCTACCGTGCCTTCCGCTCCGAGAACCTCAACCTCTCCATCCGAATGGACCTGACACGGCCCAGTAAAGGTGGGTGATAGTGTCCTGGGGATCCCTTTGGGACAAGGGGGACAGGGCAGAGCATGCTGGTTTGAGCAGTCCTTACCTGTGCTGGGTTGGGTGCTGCCGTGTCCCTGCCCCAGGGTGCTGACAGTGGGTGTATTCTCAGAGCACTCCCAGCCCCGGATCCTGCTCTACAGCAGCACCCTCCGCTGGATGCAGAATTTTTGGGCCACGTGGACCAGCGTGACGCGGCCCATCTGCCGCGGGAAGCTCTTCAACAACATGAAACCCAGCAAGAAGAAGCTGGGGCAGCATTACAAGCAGTTGTCCTATACTGCGCTCTTCCCCCGGCTGCAGGCAAGTCCCGGGGGCGGGCGTCTGGTGTTACCTCCCTGCTCTGCCTGCCCTGGGCTCTCAGCTGGACTCTGCTCTCTCACAGGTGCATTACTGGGCCTCCTTCGCCCAGCAGCGGGGGATCCAGGTGGAATGCTGCCAGGGGCACATCTTCACTCGCGGCACCCAACGGCTCATCCCGCAAGGTGAGTGGGAATCCTGCCAGCAGCACTTCCTTGTACGGCAGGGCCCTGGCCGACCCCTCTCCCTGTCCCCCAGCTGGCACAGTGATGCGACGCCTCATTTCCGAGTGGAGCATCACGCAGATGGTGAGCGACCTGAGCCAGGTCACCGTGCACCTCATGGCCTCCACTTGCGACGAGAATGCCGACCACCAGCTCGACACCCTGGTGAAGAAAACCCACCTGCTGAGCCTGTCCTCTCTCACCTACCAGCGGCACAGCAACCGCACGGCTGAGGAGGTACCGCTGCAAAGACAGGGCGTGGCAGCCTGTGCTGGCCTGGTGGCATCCCCAGGTCGTTGGGTGCAATGGGGGCAGGATTTGTCTCCGGAGGAGGCAGATCTTCAGGGCCTCTGATCTCCCAAGCATCTGGCCTTGTTCCACATACAGCACCCCTGGCATGGGCCCACGCTGGGGGCTCTGGGGTGGTCCCCCAGGCTCCGGTCACCACGCTGTGCCTGCAGGGCCTGGCAGGGCTCCCAGCCCCTGTGTGTGAGACCAGTGGTCAGGGGCTGGAGGTAGCTTTGCCGTGCTGAGGCTCTGACCCTCCGTGCCCAGGAGCTGCCCCTGCGCGATGGGGACGACGGATTCCACACGCACCAGCTGCACTTGGTGGACCTGCGGGCGTCCTGGACCACCACGAACCGGGACATCGCCTTCGGCCTCTACGACGGCTACAAGAAAGCGGCTGTGCTCAAGCGCAACCTGTCCACCGAGGCCCTGAAGGGGCTGAAGATCGACACACAGCTGCAGGCCAAGAAGCTGAAGCGGGGCCCGCTCTCTGCTCACTCCATCCCTGCCAGAGTGACCGCTCCCGTCACCAGCGGCCGACCCGAGAGAGCCTCCTCGGGGGGTGAGCACGGCGGGGAGGGGAGCAAGGGGCGACTCACAGCTGAAAGCCATGCTTCCCTTCACCCTGTACCCCCCTAGCCAGCCCCCTGCAGCTTTGCACTGACTCTTTCTCCCTCCCCAGGGGCTTACATGCTGCAGAAGCTCATTGAGGAGACGGACAAGTTCGTGGTATTCACGGAGGAGGAGTCGGGCGCCAGCGAGCAGCTCTGCGGCATCGCCGCCTGTCAGACCGACGACATCTACAACCGCAACTGCCTCATCGAGCTGGTGAACTGCCAGGTGCCTGCCTGTCCCCACGACCTGGCTGTGAGAGGGCCCCAGAAGGGCCGGTCTGACCCTGGGGTCCATCCCCCCACAGATGGTTCTGCGCGGCGCAGAGACGGAGGGCTGTGTGATTGTGTCCGCTGCCAAGGCCCAGCTGCTGCAGTGCCAGCACCACCCTGCCTGGTACGGGGACACGCTGAAGCAGAAGACGTCCTGGACGTGCCTGCTGGATGGCATGCAGTACTTCGCCACGACGGAGAGCAGCCCCTCCGAGGGGGAGCACGGGCAGCTCTGGCTGGAGGTGAGTGTCTGGGGGGCTGTGATGGATGAGCTGTGTGGGGGACGGGCAGTGCTGTCTGACCTGGCCAAGGAAGGGAGAGTGGGGACAGCCAGTGGTGACTCCTTGCCTTCCCAGGTGAAAAATATTGAGGAGCATCGGCAACGGAGCCTGGACTCGGTGCAGGAGCTGATGGAGAGCGGGCAGGCAGTGGGGGGCATGGTCAGCACCACCACAGGTACTGCCTACAGAGCTGGCTGCTGTGCCTGCCCCGGTCCTGCTTGCGTGTGACCCCAAGGCTGATGGAGCTGAGAGCACTGGACCTGTCCATGCATGGCTCCAGGAGCTGGCTGATGCTCTGAGCCCTGCACTGTGAAGTTCCCCCATGTGCCAGGACATGGCGCTCTGACCATGGTGCCTCTGCCTGTCCCCAGACTGGAACCAGCCCTCGGAAGCCCAGCAGACCCAGCAGGTGCAGAGGATCATCTCTCGCTGCAGCTGCCGCATGTACTACATCAGCTACAGCCATGACATCGACCCTGAGCTGGCCACGCAGATAAAGCCACCCGAGACTGCTGCCAACCAGGAGAAGGAAGATCTGCTAAAGAAGCAGGAGGGTGGGTACATATGGGCAGTGTGCGTCGGGGTAGAGCTCTGAGCTGACCCACGGGTGCTGGCTAACTGTAGGAGTGGTCTGTGTTGGCCCTGCTGAGATCAGAGGGGTGCATACAGGAGGGGTCCCCAGCCCCTGCAGTGCACCAGATGATGCTGAGCATGCTATGCTTGCTGGAACCAGTTTAACCCCCATCCATCTCTGGCTGGTCGCCATTTGCCTCCTGTTTCTGGCCATGCTGAGGCCCCACTTGCTCTTTGTGCCTCCGTAGGAGCTGTGGATACCTTCACACTGATCCACCACGACCTGGAGATCTCCACCAACCCCGCGCAGTATGCCATGATCCTTGACATAGTCAACAACCTGCTGCTGCACGTGGAGCCCAAACGCAAGGTACCCACCTGTATGCTCCAGATATGCAGGCAGGTAACCAGAGGGCTGAGCCATGGGCTCTCAGGTTCTGAAGGAAGTTTATTTTGGAAACTCTATACAACTGCAAAACTCACAGCTGAGTGGAAAGAAACAACACACACCGAGCAGGGCTCCTTATCCATACATATCAAAGGCCCAGGCATGCCCATACTGCCCTGTGGGCTGCTTTTTGCAGTTTCTTCCCTTTTTCTTCTCCTCTTCCCTTCCCCCATCTGTGGGAAACAATGCTTTTGTGTACCTTGCAAACACCTTTCTTGGTAAGGATTTGCCCGTTCTTTCTGTCCTGGCAAAAAGTAGTCCAGCCCGAGGGAAAGACAGAATATCAGCTTTTCTCATACATTCTTCCAAACCTACTTTTTTTGAGCCACAAAATGTCTCTTGAGCAAGGAGAAATTCTCGAAAAGAGAAATTCTCCTCACCCATTTCTTGCACGGGGTCCCCTCAACCACGGGACTGCAGGTCACTGTGTCACTCGCTGCACCCAGACACTCCTAACCTTCCCCTTCCCTGGTGTCCAGGAGCACAGCGAGAAGAAACAGCGGGTGCGCTTCCAGCTGGAAATCTCCAGCAACCCCGAGGAGCAGCGCAGCAGTATCCTGCACCTGCAAGAGGCCGTGCGGCAGCACGTGGCCCAGATCCGGCAGCTGGAGAAGCAGATGTACTCCAACGTGAAGGTGAGCCCACATACAGGCAGTGCCCGGCTCCCCTGGATCCCCACTCCAGGGCAGAGGGTGCTGAGAGTTGTCTGTCCTTCAGTCCTTGAAGGATGACAGCAAAAACGAGATCCTGCTCGACCTGAACCACAGGCTGCAGCAGCAGCTAAGCCAGGAGAAAGCTGACCTGCAGCTGGAGAGCGAGGAGCTGAACATACTTATCAGGTAGGATGGGGGGAATGCCTTGAAACTGAAAGCAGGTTTGGATTGGGTATTAAAAAGAAATTCTTCCCTGTGAGGGTGGTGAGGCACTGGCACAGGTTGCCCAGAGAAACGGTGGCTGTCCCATCCCTGGAAGTGTCCAAAGCCAGGTTGGACGGGGCTTGGAGCAACCTGAGCGAGTGGAAGTTGTCCCTGTCGGTGGCAGGGGGCTGGAAATAGATGAGATTTAAGGTCCCTTCCAACTCAAACGGTTCTATGATTCTATGATCTCTGGCTTCCTCAGCGTTATGTCCCCCTTACTCAGGTCTCCCACATCCCAGTGCTCCCCTCTCTGCTGCAGGTGTTTCAAGGACTTCCAGCTGCAGCGAGCCAACAAGATGGAGCTGCGAAAGCAGCCGGAGGACGTGAGCGTGGCACGGCGCACTGAGTTCTACTTTGCCCAGGCCCGCTGGCGCCTGACTGAGGAGGACGGGCAGCTGGGCATAGCTGAGCTGGAGCTACAGCGCTTCCTCTACAGCAAGGTGTGGAGCTGCCCAGTGATACCCACAAGCCCCCGAGCTGGCGACGGGGGACGTGGGGGGCTGACAGGTTTGTCTGCACAGGTCAACAAGTCTGACGACACGGCCGAGCATCTGCTGGAGCTGGGCTGGGTGACGATGAACAACCTCCTGCCCAACGCTGTGTACAAGGCAAGTGGCAGCCTGGGGGAGCGGCCCTGTGTCCTGGAGACACGTGGGTGGCCTGGCCAGAGTGGCCTGTCCTCGTCCCCGCTACCCGTCCTCTTCCCTGCAGGTGGTGCTGCGTCCCCAGAGCTCCTGCCAGTCTGGCCGGCAGCTCGCACTGAGGATTTTCAGCAAGGTCCGGCCGCCCGTGGGAGGCATCTCCATCAAGGAGCATTTCGAGGTGCCAGGACCAGACTGGGAGGTACCAGCGTCTCTGTGGGGCACAGGCAGCATGTGCCTGGCTCTGACATGTCTCTCTCCCCACAGGTGAATGTGGTACCCCTCACCATCCAGCTCACCCACCAGTTCTTTCACAGGATGATGGGTTTCTTCTTCCCCGGCCGTAATGTGGAGGAGGAGGAGGTGGGGGATGAGGAAGATAAGTCCAAGCTGGTGACAACAGGTGAGAGGCTCATGATCACCCTCCTCCCTGGATGTCCTTGAGCAGCTCTGTCTGCATGTCCAGGTTATGTTTGTGGGCAGCTGCTGCCAAGCCATGTGTTGAGGAACAGGGATTTGTGGTCTCCCCTGTGGACAGGGAGCCCGTGGGAGGGTCTGGGTCATGGCTAACCCCCAGCTGGACCCCAGCCACCACCTCCCACCCTGTTTGCCCCAGGGATCCCCGTGGTGAAGCCGCGGCAGCTGATCGTGGCCGATGACTCACTGGGCCCAGGCAAGGGAGTTGCTCAGGGGCTGAATCGGACATCAGGGGTCAGAAGATCATTCCGAAAAGCACCCGAGGTACCTGCTGCTGCCTTGAGGGGGGAATCTGGGAGAGCCCTGCTGTGGCGTCAGTATGTTTTTCCCTGGCTGCAGGGCTGGGCAGCCATGTCCTCCCCCACTTGCCTGTCTGTTCTTTCCTGCTCCCTCCCACCATGAGGATTTGCATCCTTTACAACCAGGCGCCTGCACGCTTGATGTGATCCCTGCAGCATCTCATTTTTCTAACACCATGCCAGAGCAGCTCTCACCTCTCCCTGGTGAAGCAATGCCTTGGCCTAGTGCCCAGCTGTCCCTTCCCTGCTGGTTCCTGGCTGTGTCCCCTCTCCTTCCCTTCTGCTCATGGTTCCTGCTCTGCCTCCAGCATCCCGTGGACGACATCGACAAGATGAAGGAGCGTGCAGCCATGAACAACTCCTTCATCTACATCAAGATCCCACAGGTGCCACTCTGTGTCAGCTACAAGGTGCGGGGCTGGAGGGACGGGGCGTGCTGGGCGTGGCCTGGGGCATCGTCTGGCGCTGCCTGACACCCCCATCATTCAGGGTGAGAAGAACAGCGTGGACTGGGGTGACCTGAACCTGGTGCTACCGTGCCTGGAGTACCACAACAACACGTGGACGTGGCTGGATTTCGCCATGGCGGTGAAGAGGGACAGCCGCAAAGCCTTGGTAGCACAGGTATGTGGGACCCCATCCCACTTCCCGCCCTGCAGGCTGCCGGAGCTGCTCTGCCCAGATTGGAGATGGTAACCCCAGGCCTGGTGGCACGTTCTCCAGAGTGAGAAGCAGCCACACTGGCTCAGCAGCTCAGGCTCTCCCCCATGCTGAGGGGCCCGGGTGTGGCCAGGGGGTGCTGAGCCCCCTAAATCCTGGGGCAGGTGATCAAGGAGAAGCTACGCCTGAAGCCAGCGGCGGGCGCGGAGGCCCGGGGGAAACTGGAGAGCAAATCAGACGGGACCATCCAGCAGCAGGAGGAGGACGAGAAGGCGCGTCTGCTCATCGGGCTGAGCGTGGGCGAGAAGAACCCCAGCAAGAAGTCGATCTTCGGCAGGCGCAAATGACGGCAGCACCCGGCAGGCCGGGAAGGGGCTGGGGTGCCCCGTGCTCCCCCCCTTGGCGGGGGCACCCCTAAGGTGGAGGGGGGGCCGCGCTGCTCGGCACGGCGACGCCCGAGGCAGGGATTAGCCACGCGCAGGCCCTCGGCGGCCCCGTCGCTGCGGGGCAGGGGTGCAGCAGCACGGGGATGCGGGGCCACAAGGTGCTCCGGGGCCGCTTTGTGGGGCGCAGGCCCTCGTGCCAAGGGCTCCTGTGAGCTTCCCACCCTCCCTGCTGTGCGGGTGCTGGGCCCAGCCCCTGGGCCTGGTGAAGCAGCAGGATCGCTCCAGGCTGGGAGAAAGGGGAACAGGAGAGAGTTTAAATAAAAGAGTTTTTAATTTGGAACAACCTTGAGCCGGTGGCTTGCTTCTCACCTCCCCAGAGTGTCAGGCTCAGCGCTGTCCCCTCCCTCAGCCTGGCAGCACCCCGTGTGTGGGGGCTTCCTCCCTTGCCCTTCCTCACAAGTTGCTTGGGGGAACCCACTTTGGGAGCTCAGGGCACCCCTGCATCACCCCGGGCTCAGCCTGTCCACTTAGCCGTCTCAGGTCTTCTCCATGAGCCCATCAGTGCCTGGGACCATGCCAGGGCTCAGTGTGGGCTGCAGGCACCCACTCGGAACCGCAGCAAGTGGGGTGCGAAGGAAAGGTTGAAGGGGGAGCCCCAAAGTGTGCAAGGAGGGGTCCTGGAGCGAGGGCAGGATCAGTCACGGGGAGTGCTGGCAACCCAAGTGTGTGTAGGGGGGGTCCCGGATAAGGGGCGGGATCAGTCACGGGTGGGTGAACAACCCCAAGGCGGTGGCG
>VXAY01001716.1:56267-67368 GCA_013399855.1 Oxyruncus cristatus
TGATTCGGTGGGGCGGATGGGGGGCAGGTCCCGGGGGGGCGGCGGCGGTTTCGGGGCGGCCCGGAGCGCTCCCGGTATCTCTGCGTGTGTGTGTGTGTGTGTGTGTGTAGGGGGGGCACTGCCGGTGCTACCGCCGGTGACCCCCGGTGTCCGCCCAGGCGCAGAAGCGGCCCCGGCGCACCCCGCTGCAGGAGCTGCAGCTCCAGCCGAGCGCCGACCGGACCGGGCTGACCCCGCTGTTCCACCGGCTGAGGCTCAAGGTCGGTGCGCGGCGGGTAACGAAAGGCTAACGGGGAGGACTGCGGGGGTGCGCTGCAACTGGGGACACTGGGGGGGCGTGTGAAACCAGATAACGCGCAGGTACCCCCGAAATGCCAGGCAGCGGAAGGACTGTAGGAAAAATTATTTCCGAAAGTCGAGAACCCTAGACTGAAAAGAACCTTAATCTTATCGGCGTTTCAAACACCGGGCCCTGGGGAAAGACACGCCCCCCTTTTCTTCTCAGGACTTTTATCATCCCTGGCGCCCTCCCCCTCTGTGGGGGCCTTCGACATGTCTGTAGAACTTATTTTTTCTCATACCAGGGAGCTTTTCTCTGGAATGGAGGAGGAGAAAACATCTAAAACTGCCTATGGGGAAAGATCCCTCCTCTAGGCAGGAAAGGTTTCTTAAGTGAAATACCCTAGTCTTGTAAAATCTTTTGGAAGGGTCTTCTACTCTTACAGGGCAGTGGGGTGGGTGAAATGGGGAGGCTGAGAAAATGGCTGCTGGGTACAGGGGGGAAGGGAAGGGCTGCCCTGACATCCCCTTCCCTCCAAATGTCCTGTAGGACCATGACTGTGTCACCCCAGTGGCCTGTGCCCGGGGCCCCCGCAGCAGCATCACTGCAGTTCCTTGCACCCCAGGACCCCCGCGAAGTGCCACCTTGGTCCCCGCCAGCATCACCACCCCAATGCCTTGCACGCCGGGGCCCCACAACAGCACCATTTTGGAGCCCTCCAGGACTTCTACCCTGGGCCCCTGCACCTCGGAGCTCCCCAGGACTCCCACCCTTAAGCCTGGTGCCTCTGAGGCCCCCAGCAATCCCACCCTAATGCCTGATGCCTTGGAGCCCCCCAGCAGCACCAGCCCAGAGGCCCCTGACAGTCCTATTCTAAAGGACAGCACCCCAAAGCAACCTGACAACACTGTGCCAGCACCTCTGTGCAGCCTGGTCCTGAGGCTCAGCAACACAGAGCCCCCCAGCATCACCGTGCCAGCCTCCCCATGCAGCTCCATCCCAGTCCCCAGCACCCCAAAGTCCTCTGGAAATACTGTGCCAGCTCCCCTGTGCAGCTCCATCCCTGTAGCCAGCACACCAGAGTCCTCTGGAAACACTGTACCAGCTCACCAGTGCAACTCCATCCCTGTGCCTAGTACCCCTAAGTCCCTTGACACCCCTAAGTCCCCTGGCAGTGCCATGAAAGCCCCCCTGTGCAGCTCCATCATAGGACCCTGCACCCCAGGGCCTCCCGGCACCAGCTCCACTCCACAGAAAGCTCCTTTCCATGGGTGGCAAGTGGCACCCCCAGACTTTTCCTGCAGCCCTGTGGCTTCCGAGTCCCCATCCGGAGATAGGAGTGCTGGTCCTCTGCCTTGCCAAGGCACCCCTGAGGGAGCCGAGTCCTCTGCCCCTGCCCCCCCAGGGCAGAGCCCACCTGGACTTGCTTCCATTGGGGCGAGTGTGTTGGAGCCTGCTGGGTCAGAGGCAACCATCGCCCCTGTCACCTCTCCTGAGTTGGCCTCGGGTGCCGTGTCCTGGATGTTACCACTGGTGTGGCTGGAGAAGACCCTCAATGTTCCATCCTTGATGGAATCCCTGCGGCACAGCCTGTCCCTCCACATGCCACAGCAAGATGCCAACTGCAGCATCACCCCTGTGGCCAGCGTGGTGGCCAGCACCAGCACGACTCCTGTGGCCAGCGTGGTGGCCAGCACCAGCACGACTCCTGTGGCCAGTGTGGTGGCCAGCACCAGCACGACCCCTGTGGCCAGTGTGGTGGCCAGCACCAGCACGACCCCTGTGGCCAGTGTGGTGGCCAGCACCAGCATGACCCCAGTGGCCACCGTGGTCACTGGCACCAGCATGACCCCAGTGGCCAGTGTGGTGGCCAGCACCAGCATGACCCCAGTGGCCACCGTGGTCACTGGCACCAGCATGACCCCAGTGGCCAGTGTGGTGGCCAGCACCAGCATGACCCCAGTGGCCACCGTGGTCACTGGCACCAGCATGACCCCAGTGGCCAGTGTGGTGGCCAGCACCAGCATGACCCCAGTGGCCACCGTGGTCACTGGCACCAGCATGACCCCAGTGGCCAGTGTGGTGGCCAGCACCAGCATGACCCCAGTGGCCACCGTGGTCACTGGCACCAGCATGACCCCAGTGGCCAGTGTGGTGGCCAGCACCAGCATGACCCCAGTGGCCACCGTGGTCACTGGCACCAGCATGACCCCAGTGGCCAGTGTGGTGGCCAGCACCAGCATGACCCCAGTGGCCACCGTGGTCACTGGCACCAGCATGACCCCAGTGGCCAGTGTGGTGGCCAGCACCAGCATGACCCCAGTGGCCACCGTGGTCACTGGCACCAGCATGACCCCAGTGGCCAGTGTGGTGGCCAGCACCAGCATGACCCCAGTGGCCACCGTGGTCACTGGCACCAGCATGACCCCAGTGGCCAGTGTGGTGGCCAGCACCAGCATGACCCCAGTGGCCACCGTGGTCACTGGCACCAGCATGACCCCAGTGGCCAGTGTGGTGGCCAGCACCAGCATGACCCCAGTGGCCACCGTGGTCACTGGCACCAGCATGACCCCAGTGGCCAGTGGGGTTGCTGGCACCTTCGTGACTATCCAGGACCTGTGGGAAAGGAGCATAAACACGTCTCGGGGAGGCCTGCCCTGTGCCAAGGACAGTGCTACTGAAACGGACTCCCTGCTCTGGCAGTAAGTATGAGGACATATCGCTGGGGCTGTGGCACCTGTGGGCTGTCCCTGCCCTAAGCCCTCTCTCTGTCCCCAGCTGTCCCCGGGAGCAGCTGAAGACCCTGCCACGGGCAGAGTTGGAGGGGCGGCTGGAGAGCACCCTCATCATCATCGAAGCCCTGGCGCTCCAGCTGCGTGGCTGGCAGGAGAGCCAGCGGCTGCTGCCTGGCGTGGGGCCGGCCGAGCAGAGGGACACGATCACACAGACGGACATCACCCACCCTGAAGGGGTAAGAGTCCTCTCCGAGGTGATGCCACCCCGTTCCCTGCAGCCTCGGTGCCGTGACAGTGCCCATGTGCTGCTGGCGAGACGGTGACCCCGGTTGGGCTTCAGCCCAGTGGAGTGGAAGTAAAGCAGGGCTGCTGCAGCACGGCATCACGCGCCCGCTGCTGCATTATCGCGCCCGGATCAGCCCGCTGAGTTTGCTGGATTTGAACCCTCGTGGCGGGAAACATCCCTGGCACATGCAGAGGGAGGATGGGAGATGTCATGTCTGACCAGCTCTTGCTGGACCCAGGGTGGAGTGGGGCTGGTGCGAAGCCCTCTCTGCTCTGCTGGATGCCCTTAGGAGGAGGAGATTTACCACCACCTCTACCTCGAGCAGTGGAAGAAAACGGCAGTCCTGCAGCGGCAGCAGGGAGCGGAGCAGGATCTGCAGCAGGAGCTGGAGCTGGCTGCCAAGAACCTGGTGTGTCTCACTGGCTACCTGCAATGAGTGTGCTGCGTCTCAGCTGGGCAGGGCACACGCGTGTGCCTGGTGCTGTCTGTGCCAGCTACAGGAGTGCTGCTGGAACTCCAGTGTCCTTGTCCCTTCCCTAGAGTGCCTGGAGCAGCCAGTGCCTCCTGTTCCGGGGCCTCGCGGATGCCGCCTTTCAGAGACTGAAGGATGAGCAGGGAGCCCTCGCACAGGAGGTGAGCCCTCACGCATCACTCTGGTTCCCCTTTCCCCTGGGTTTTGGGAGATGCTGGTGCTGCCAGCACCCATGGCAGCTGGCCCCAGTGTCTCACGGTGCTGTCTCCTCCTGCAGCGGGAGCAGGTGAGGGCCCTGGTGTCCCGGTGCCAGGCCATGCTGGAAAGAGTGCCCAGCAAACTGCAGAGCTGCCTGGAGGAGCGGGATGCCATGAGGCAGCGAGCAGATGAAGCCCTACGAGCCAAGGAGGAGGTAAATGGGTAGCTGTTGGGGGCAGTGTCTGCTGTCTTCACGCCTTTGATGAGGTATCCTGTGTCTCTGCCCCTCTCTGGGGCGTGAGGGTCTCCTGGCATCCCAGGGGAAAAACCCATCATGGAAGGCCAAGGGTGCCATGGCTGCACGGGGCAGTGGAGCTCTCTGGATGGGTTTTTGGTGTGGGCTGTGTCCCGCTGGGAGCAGGAATCCTAGGCTGGTGCAGCACGCAGAGATGGCTCCTGGGAATTGCCCTCGTGCAGCAGCATGCCTGGGGCAGCAGCATCCTCTCCTTTGCAGGGATATCACTTCCTGGAGGCCTTCCGTGCCCATGCCAGCGCCCAGATCAGTGCCCGTGACCAGAGCTTGGCCTCCCAGAGAGAGCTGTGCACACTGCTGGCAGGGGCCATCGACCTGCAGGTACTGAGTGGGGTGGTACCCCCAGCTGCCCCCCACATGGGCGATCAGGGGGCTGGAAGGGCATCCCCATGTCCTGAGCTTGGGTGATGCTCTGCAATGGGCTTGGGTGCACCGGAGGTTTCCTGGTGCTGCTGCTGGGAAGCTGCTGCAAATTTGGCCTCAGGGCTGTCACTTGCCTCCCCACGTGGCCATTAAATGTTGCTTCTTCACCGTGGCACTGCTGACTCATCTCTCCTATCCCACAGAAATCCCTGTCTGCTGAGACTCAGACTTTCCGGGAAATCATTGATGTCACCTTTGAAAACCTACAGAAGGAAAGGAAAGCCATGGACGTGGAGGTGAGGGGTGTCCCAGAGGGGGCTCAGCCCCTCGCTGCCCTGCCAGTGCTCTGTGAGCACTCCATGAGCAGCCCATCTGGACAGCAGGGCAGTGCCACCAGTGCCATGGCAGTGCCACACTGAGCTCTGCCCGGTGCTGTCTCCCTTGCCAGCGGGAGCAGGTGAGGGCCCTGGTGTCCCGGTGCCAGGCCATGCTGGAAAGAGTGCCCAGCAAACTGCAGAGCTGCCTGGAGGAGCGGGATGCCAAGAGGCAGCGAGCAGACGAAGCTCTTCAAGCCAAGGAGGAGGTAGGGAGGTGCCTGGTGCTGAGTGACGTCTGAGGCACGAGGTGATTTGGGGCACCCCATGGGGAAGAGCAGCCTAAAACAAGCACTGTGCCCCCCACAGGTGTCCTGCCAGCTGCAGGAGGCCTCGGTGGCCCTGCAGGACGCGGAGGCTCAGCTGGAGCAGCTGACAGTGGCCAACTCACGCCTTGCAACAGGTAGGGGTGCGTGCCAGGGGGGTTTGTGGCTGCCCCATCCTTCTGCACTGACGGCTCTGCCCCTTGCAGACCTGAGCTCCGTGATGACAAATCTGGCCAGTGTGGAACAGGAGCGGGACGCGCTGCAGCAGGACAACAAGAAGCAGCAGGAGCAGATGGATGAGTGGGTTTGAGCCCTGGGGTCCTGAGCCCCTTCTCGCCCCTTGCCCCCAAAATACACAACCCCCTGACCCCATCCCCTCCCCACAGGCTGGCACAGGAGAACAAGACCCTGAAGGGGAGGTGTGATGAGCTGTGCCAGGAACTGCTGGAGGCCACCGAGTGCCGGGAGGTAGGAGCTGCTTGACCCTGCCTGAGCTGTCACGAGCTGCTGGCCCCTATGATGGCCTCTCCAGAATGCTGGCAACGGGCCAGGAGCGGGATTAGCCCTCCTGCAGAGGGGGGATGAGCCTTCGAGGGCGGGTTGACATCCCGCACGTAGCGCAGCTTTTCATCCTGCCCGGCGGGTGATTCCCCGGGAGGGGGCTGGGCAGCTCTTGGAGATAGTTTTCCCCTGCAGGCATGGAGCCCATCCCCCAGCCTGTCCTATGTCCCCAGTAAACTGCTGGTTTCCAGGAGTTATCTCCTGGGATAAAGCTGCCCATGATTGGAAACAGCACCCTGAGGCAGGGGAGGGTCTGTGCTGGGGGTCCCAATGGGCCCCCCTGGGTCTCCGTTTGGCTGCTCACGGCCACCCACGTCCCTCCACCCTCCTGCAGTTCCTCGATCAGGAGAACAGCATGTCCCGCATGCAGCTGCTGGAGGTGGAGGCCAGGCTGAACTCCACACAGGCCACTCTGCAGGAGCGTATCCTGCAGCACGAGAAGCTGATGGATTCCCACCAACGCCTGCGGTACTGCCCCACTCACCACCTCCACCTGAGCCCCTCTATTTTTAGGAAATCAAGCCCTTCCTGGGGGGTGGAGCGGACACAGGGGACCACGGCTATGGTAATTTCTGCCCCAGTCAAATGTGGTTGTCCAGGTGGGTGGGAGACACTTGGAGAAGCCCTGCAGAGACCCCATCTTGGGGGAAGCTGCCCAAATCTGTAGGATTTGCACCATTGCTGGTTCATGGTGAGAAGCAGGCACGAGAAGTGTCCCCATCCCACATCAAGGAGGGAGAATGCTGCTACTGCTGAGGCTGATGCCATTCCACAGGGAAGAGCAGGCTGCCCTCAGCAAGGAGCTGGAGAGCACCAGGGCTGAGCTCCTCAACGTGCAGATGAAGAGGAGCAAAGTTTCCTGGTGCTCCAAGGACATTGCAGAGTGCCACACGCGGCTGCAGGAGCTCGCCGACTGCCTCAAGGCCGCTCTAGAAGAGCAGGTAGGAACCCAGTGCTGGGGACAAGGGGGGTGCCCCTCCATGGCGTAACTTCCAGACCCCTGTGCTTGCTGGGGCCGTCACAAGCTGCCCTCTGGCGCTGTGCTCTCCCTCCCCTCTGAAGGATAACGATGATGCCCCATCGAGAAGCAAAGCCTGGACCCCAGCGCGGCGGGCGGGCGCAGGCTGGCAGCCCCCCCGCCGTGCCTGGACCCCTGCCCTCCGCACGCCCGCGCACCGCACCCCACACTGCGCCGGCAGCTCCCTCGTGGGCAGCGTCCTGAAAGCCATGTCAGGGAAAGGTGAGCTGGCACCCCCTGCCCGGGGTCTGGGGCGTGAGGATGGGTGTTGCTCCCTCCCATGCCGGGCGATGTGCAGGGCTGGGCACAGCCTCTGTCCTCTCCTCCCGCAGATGCCAGTGAAGCCACCAGAGGTGGGAGTGCTGTCACCAAGGACAAACTCACATCCACACCAAGGCCAAAAGGTACTGGGGCTGTCACCCTGCCCTGGACCCTGCTGCGAGGCCGCAGTGCTGCTGCACAGAGCGATGAGCAGGAATGCCTTCCTCTGTGTCCCCTGGGGTTGATGTTCCCTCTGTGCTGCTCACGAGGCTCTTTTCTGACTGCAGATCCTGAGGAGAGTCTTCTGGAGAGCGTGAAAGAGCTGAGAGCTGTGGTCTCCAACCTTGCCATGCTGAGCTTCCGCATCCAAGAGCTGGAACAGAGCGAGTTCAAGGCACTGCAGATGGAGATGTGAGTTCAGCAGGGGCTCACATCAAAGGCCAGACTGGGCCATGGCTTTCCTGGGCATGGCCTCTCCTGCAGGCAACCTGCCTGTGTCTGCCTCTCACCCTAGCTCTGGATTAGACCTCTCCTGCCGTGGCTAGATGGGTTTTTCCAGCTGGCTGGGTTTGGACAGTTGTCTTCTCACATCATGGTGCTGATGGGATGCCCAGAAAGGGGTTTGGTACCTGGTGCTGTGCTCTGCTGTGATCCCCAGCCTCTCACCACCACTGTCCTCTCCCAGTTCTGACTTGCAGCTCCGTCTGGAGACGGTGACAGACGAGAGCCAGGAGAAGATAGATGCCCAGGCTGCCACCATTGCCAAGTTGAACAAGGCGCTGAGGACCAAGATTGAGGTGAGCTGTGCCAGAAGTGGGCCAGCGCTCAGCCCAGGGCAGAGCCGAACTGGGACGGGCGCTGATCTAGGACACAGAGAAATCTGGTGATGCCCCATGGGTGCTCCTGGCTCATCTGACCTTCTTGAACACAAGAAAACCTGCTCCCCCACGGGGTGCTGGGGGTGGCCAGGGCTGGGCACTGCCTGACACTGCTTCTTCCTCCCTTGCAGAGTGAGAAGGAGCTGCAGGACGTGGTGAAACAGCAGGAAGAGAAGATGTTGCAACTCATCGACAAGAGTGGGGAAGTCACGGTGTGTGATGGGGGCACAGCTGGGCTGCATCCCAGGGGGCTGCTGGCCCCAGGACCCCTCTCAGCATCTCCTCTCCCCCCATAGATGCTGAAGGAAGAGGTCTCCCAGCTGAAGCGCTCGCTCCAGCGTGCAGAGACAGAGGCCAAGGTGCTGTGGGAGGAGATGCGGGGGAAGGAGCCCAAGATGGACACTGCCCACGTCCAGGACCGGGTCCTGCTGCGGCAGGAGGTGAGGCCAGGGGACTGCTGAGGGCTCCTTGTGTCATCAACCCCGCCACAGACAAGAAGAGCTCTCCAAACCTTGGTCCTTGCAACAGCCCCCCCATCCCAGGGCTATTTCCCCACAGTGATCTCAGCAGTACTCACTCCTCTTGCAGGTGGATAAACTGCGGCTGCTGCTCCTGGAGAAACGGGATGAGAAACGCCTGCTCTACGACAAGTACCTGGAGCAGGTATGGGGAGCCCCAAGGGGCTGCCTTGTTTCCAGTCATAAAATCAGAATGGCTTGTGTTGGAAGGGACCTTTTAAAGATCATTTAGTTCCAACCCCCCTGACATGGGCAGGGCTCCCCTCTCCCTTCTGGGCTCTCCCCTGCCCAGGTTTGGAGCAGGCTCCTGACAGTCATCTCCCACTGCAGGAAGTGAGGCTCCATCATGCCCAGAAAGAGCTGAGGACCCACGAGGAGATGAAGGAGAAGATGAAAGAGGTGAGATTTATGGTTCATTGCTCACCCTTATCGTGACTGCAGTAACACCACCTCCCATCCCAAACACTGCCACTCATGCTTCTGCTGTCCCTCCCCAGGTCCTGTCAGCCGTCCCTGAGGTGACAGTGGGCTGCCAGGAGTTCCACAGCCTGCTGTGGTACCTGGGCCTGAAGCCAGCCAGCAAGGAAGCTGCTGAGTCGCCGCTATAGCCTGTAGCCTAAAACCTTTCTGTTCTTAGTGTTCTAATTGTTTATTCAATAAAGTTTTGTTGACGTTTACCCTGCCTGGTGGGTGGATTCAGGAAGCTCCTGGTGCTATGGGTGGGGACAACTTGTCCAGCCTGTGCTGGCTGCTCCTGTTCCGTCACGGGGCCGTGGGCACAGCTCTCTGCCACCTCAGGGCCTCTCCTTCTTGGCGGGGGACACATCCCCCGCTGCCAGTGCTTGCTCTCAATGAGGCACTGCGTTCCCCAGGCTCCCACCCTGTGGCCTCGGCAGCAGCCGGACTGCCCGGGCTGAGCCAGCTTCCCTCCCTGGGTCCCCCCTCCTCCTCTTGCCCTAGATTCCCTCAGTGACCCCCCTCCTCCTTCCCCCTCCACCGGGATCGTCTGGATCCTGCACACCCCCATCGCGGGGTTGTGGGCACACACACGCCTGCTGTGTACGGATGGTTCCAGAGGCTGGATCCTGCTCCCCATCACGAGGCTGTGGGCACACGCCTGTTGCACAGGGATCTTTCCCCTTCCCAGCATGGCTCCAGCAGGCAGCATCCCATGGCTCAGCCAGCACTGGGAGCTCTGCCAGCTCCTGCTCCCAACCCCCCGCCTTGGCCCCCGCTGCTGCATGGAAGGGGGCTCCCTTTAGGGGCTCCCCTGCTCCCAGCACAGCTCCAACCTCCCCTCCCTCCTTCCCTGTTAGGGCAGCTCCTGCGGGATCCCCCTCCCGGTGCTCCCGACCCCAAGGATGCTCCCCATCGCCGTGGGGACCACACGGCACCTCCCTCCCCTGCCATGGCCCAAAATAGCAGCACTCAAACAAGTGCTCTGTTTTTTAATGGCCTGTTTCTCCTGCCCGAGGGGGCGGAATCACCTTCCCCTGCCCTCTGCCACAGCCCTGGCGCTCTGTGCGAGGCAGGGACCGTGACGCCCAAGGGTGCTGGCACCCTGATTTCCCCAGAGAATTGGAGGTGTTTTCCCTAGGAAATGGAGGGGTTTGGGGCCGTGCCTCTACTTCCCAGGTGCGTGGGTGGCCCGTGGGGAAGCAGCACATGCTGCTCCCTGGCATCACCTCCCTCCCTGCTCCGGCTGTGACCCTGCTGGCAGCAGGGGGGGTGGATATGGTCCCCCGAGATATGAGGCTGGCAGTGGGGGCTCCTGGCTCTGGGATGCAGGGAGAAATGCACTCCTTTCCCTGGATTAGGGCCACACAGGGTGGCTGAGCCCTCCTTTTACGGCGGGATTCAGCACAGCGGGGCCCTGGCAGCTGTCCCTATGGGGCGAGTGGGGACACTGGTATTGTCCCTGTGCCGGCTCCAGGCGGTTGTTTAGGGAGGCTGGTCTCCAGTGAGTTGCCCCCACCCTGTCCAGGGAATTCTGGGGCTCAGTGCTGCTGGGGCTTGGCCCCTGGTTGCAGAGGTGACCCAGCCGGGCTGTTTGGTGCAGTAACAGTGGGGTGGCACAGGGGGTCCCTGGCCCAGAGGTGATGAGGGGAAGGTCTCTGTTCGTAGCTGGCAGTGGAAATAGGGGGGCACAGCGGTTTCCCCAGCCTGGGGGTGGCACAGGAGGTCCCTGCCCCTAGCTGGCAGTGGCAGTAGGGGGACCCACAGTGGGTCCCCAGCAGTAGCAAGGGGGTGGCAGAGGAGGTCCCTGCCCGTAACCAAGCAGGGGTCTGCGGGACAGAAGGGTCTCCAGCAGCAACTGGTGGTGGCACAGTGGGGTGCCTGCATGGCACGGGGGGGCCCTGCCCATGGCAGGGGGTGACTCAGCTGTGCTCCTGGACCGTGCGTGTGTGGGGAGCACAGAGGGGTCTCCATCACCAGCGAGGGGCTGCAAAAGGGTGGTACAACGGGGTCCCCAGCCCGGGGTTGCCACCCTGGGGTCCCCACCAGCGTGGGAGTTGTCGCCGGCGCGGGGGGGGAGCGGGGGCACGACCCTGTCGAGGGGATTGTGGCCGGCGGAGGC
>VXAY01001732.1:1246-46482 GCA_013399855.1 Oxyruncus cristatus
TTTTTAAGGGGGTCTGTGTGTGTAACACACGTTTTTAAGGGAGTCTGTGTGTGTAACACACGTTTTTAAGGGAGTCTGTGTGTAACACACGTTTTTAAGGGGGGTGTGTGTGTGTAACACACGTTTTTAAGGGTGTCACTGTGTGTAACACACGTTTTTAAGGGAGTCTGTGTGTAACACACGTTTTTAAGGGGGTCCATGTGTGTAAACCACGGGAATTCCTGCGGGCGGGAAGAAACGCGGCGGAAAACGCCCCTCACTTCTAACGTTAAGCGCGGTTTGGGAGCAACTTCAAAGCTTCCCACGGCACCCAAGGCCAACAAAAGGCGTTGTGCTCCTTCAGACCCCGCGGATTAAGGGAGCATCCCGCCCCGCAGCTGGCTGAGATGCAGGGGTAGGAACCGGGATACCAGGAGCGTCAGCTGGGCCAGGGTTGGATGTGACCTGCGGGCAAGAGCTGGTGGCCACCGACACCACCACGGTGCCAGTTCCCGAGGAAACACCCCTTGGAAAAGCAGCGGAGCGAGAAATGTCGGAGCAGCAGGGCCCAGGCTGCACGAGCCGCTGCTCTTCCCACCCCCTCCTTGTTTTTTCCTGGGTTTAATCGGGATCTGATGATTAAATTTCCTCTTCCCGGTGTTGGCTCCTCCTGCGCCCAGCGCGGCACAAGGAGTCGGGGTTTTGGCCGGGTGTGACAAAAGCGGGGTGGCAACGGGATGGCTGCGCGGCCAAACCCCATCCCGGGGGTCAGCCGGGGCTCCCCGGCCTCATCCAACTTTTTTCCCGGCTTCCCAGGCTAAAGGAGCCACACAGGAGCACTTCCAAGCGCCCTTGGGAGCTGTTTGCTGTGGTGGTGTTGTTTTGGGAGCTTTTGGGGTGAGCTCCCTGCAGCCGGGGAACCCAGTGCTCTGGTTTGCAGCGGGGCTTTCTCGTCCCGTTTTGCCAGTGGAAAACACTGGGATGGCACCCGGGATGCAGCTGGGCTGGGTGCTGCTCCCATCCTGGGGCACCCAAGGTGCTCCTGTCCCTCTGATTCTGCAGGTGTTGTGCAAAAGTCTGATTAAAATCATCATTTGAGCTGGTGGTTTATTCCTCTCTTCCATCCCTGTTGTGACTATTTCCCATCTTTTGGATGCTGTAAAGTCCAACATGACTTATCCCTTGGGCTGGATCATCCCAGGAGGAGGTGTCCGTGCATTTGGAGTTCCAGCTCGGCAGCCTTGGGGGTGAAAACACGTCTCCAGGTGGGAAAACTGAACCGGAACTCCCTTGAAAATCAGCAGTTGGTGTGTGATGGCCACTGCCCATCCTGGGAGCGGTTTTCCCAGCGCTGGTGCTGAGCCTGGGATGGAGGGATAAGCGTTCCATCCACATCCATCCCACTCCTCTGTTTTACAAGTACTTTGAGATGCCCAGGAGCAGCTCAGAGCAAGAAGGGGGAGTGTGGCTGCAGATGGTTGTGCGTGACACAAAATCCATGGCATGGCCCAAAATCCATGGCTGTGGGAGAGGGTGCTCCCACGGCATCCTTCGGGTGGCTGTTGGTGTGGGGTAACCCTGGGCTCCCGCTGCCACATTCCCTCTGCTCCTGCTGGGATAGAGCCGGGCAAAGCCGTCCATCCCACCTTTGGATGTGTGCCGCTCCTGTTTCCCGTGCCAGGAAGCGATACCGGTGAGCAATTAAATCCTGACAGAATTCCCTAACGAGCTCAGGCCTTTATACCATTCTGGGAATTCATCTTGCTGGAATTCCATGGCGAAGTTCATTTCTCCGTCCCTTCCCCTGGGGTGTTTCTCAAGCACAAAACTGCATGGGAATTGTCTCTCTCTGCCTGAATAGTGCTTAGGAAGAGGACTGCTCTGGGATGGCATTGCTGTGGCTCAGGCACACGAGCGTAGCTGGCTTCTTTTGGGGAAGAGAAAAGCTCCTTTTTGCCTCTGAAATCGCAGACAGGAGCTGGAAATCTGCTCTGAGGGGTCCAGTGAGCCCAAACCCAGGGACAGCAAACCCTTGACCAGGGCTGAAGCTCGGAGGGATCATGGAATCGTGGAATCCCAGGCTGGTTTGGCTCGGCTCTTGAACACCATCTTGTCCCAACCCTGTGCCAGGGGCAGGGATGCTCCTGCAGGTGCTGTGGTGGCTCAACCACTGAAACCTTCCAGGCGGGAATGTTCCCAAACCCAAGCCTAAAAAGCCCTACTTCCACACGGAAGATCAGGAGACCCTGGCCCTCCCCGGTGGGGGTTTGTCGGGTTTGTTGCAGCCTGTTGCTGCGCGCTGCAGGGAGAGCTTTTTCCAGGATCCTCCACTTTTGGTGGGAGTCCAGCAAAGCCCGTTGCCCGTATCATGCTATGGATTGTTCCCCAGGGCTCGGGGAGCTGCCAAGGTACGTTCAATAAAGCTTCATTACTACAGTCATCCCAGCAAACTCCCCGGGGCGAGCTCTTCCCAGGCCAAGCCTCCCCTTGCTGCGAATTAATTACAGCAGCGGCGGTTAATGACCGTGGATAGGGATAACTGGCAGGTTTTGATATCCCTCTGCCCCTATGGAAGCGGGCGGCTCAGTTGTTCCTGGGAAGCAGCGCATTAATAACATCCCTTGGCAGGGATCGGGGCTCCGGAGCGTCGCTGGCACGGGCAGCGCTTCCAGGTGCTGGAGCTCAGGGTACTCAGGGCTTAGGAGCGGGATGGAGCCAGTAAATCCCGGCAGGATTTATTTTGTAGGTGTAACTTTCTCGTTTCAAAACCAATTACCCGCAGAAGCATCTCAAAAGACGAGGCTTGGAACGTTTGGAACTGGCAAACAAAGCAGCGTCTTCCTTCTGCCAGGCTCTCCAGATGGATTATTTCTGCTTCCTTTCGGGAATTACACTGTGCTGGGCTGGAAGGGAAGCGGGGCAGATTTACTCCACGTGCATCTCCCATTTCTTTCTGTAGCGGGACTCTGGAGGAGTTTTTCCCACTCCTTCCTTGGCCACAGGGTCTCCATCCGTTGCCATGGCTGAAGGCAGCAATTCCCTACGTTATGTTTGCAAGCCTGGCCTCTGCTTTTGCTTTTCCTCGGGCTCCAGCACCGCATCCCGCCAGCCACACCCACCCGGAGCAGCCGAGTATCCCTGGATAGGTGAGACCCCCCGGCAGAGCCGCCTCCAGCCCTGGGGAACAGCACAGGAAGGACAGGGAGACGTTGGAGCGAGTCCAGAGGAGGCCCCAAGATGATCAGGGGGCTGGAGCAGCTCTGCTGGGAGGAAAGGCTGGGAGAGTTGGGATTGTTCAGCCTGGAGAGGAGAAGCTTTGGGGTGACCTGATTGTGGCCTTCCAGGGCCTGAAGGGAGCCCACAGATGGAGAGAGACTGGAGTGCCAGGAGAAGGGGGAATGGCTTCCCACTGCCACAGGGCAGGGTGAGGTGGGATATTGGGAAGGAATCCTTCCCTGTGAGGGTGGAGAGGGGCTGGGATGGAATTCCCAGAAAAGCTGTGGCTGCCCCATCCCCGGGAGTGTCCAGGGCCAGGTTGGATCAACCTGGGCTAGTGGGAGGTGTCCCCGCCCATGGCAGGGGATGGGATGAGCTTTCAGGTCCCTTCCAACCCAAACCATCCCGTGACTCGTAAATCTGGGCCATCGTGGTGCCAAAGGGAAGGAAAGCTGTGGGAAGTGGGGCTGGACTCACCTGTGAGGGCCGTGCAATGAACCCTCCTGCGAGGTGCCAGTGACCCCCTGGCCAGGTAACGATCACTTCCCACTAATAACCGGGATTAGTTTTTTAAGCCGGATGAGGAAGCGCACAAAGCGAAGGACAAAGCTTCCGGAGAGGCTTTTAATATCTTTGGCTGCCTGACATCCATGGAGGGAATGAACAAAGGACAGGGGAAGAGGCGGAGGGGAGAGATGGGAGAGGAACAGGGACAGGTCTGCAGGGAAACCCTCCAGCCTCCTTCCAGCCCGGCATTGCAGCAGCCGTGCTCCCTCTGTCCCGTGGGAAGGGATGGAATTTGGGGAGCTCTGCACCAGCCTCCCCCCTCCTGGAAGTCTACTCCATATGGCAAAATCCATTATTGTAGCCAAAATCAGGGAATCACAGAATGGTTGGGATGGAAGGAACATTAAAGCCCATCCAGTCCCACCCCCTGCCGTGGGCAGGGACACCTTCCACTAGCCCAGGTTGCTCCAACCTGGCCTCAGACACTCCCAGGGATCCAGGGGCAGCCACAGCTTCTCTGGGCAGCCTGTACCAGGGCCTACCTGCCCTCCCAGCCAACAATTCCTTCCCAATATCCCATCTCTCCCTGCCCTCTGGCAGTGGGAAGCCATTCCCCTTTGTCCTGTCCCTCCATCCCTTGTCCCAAGTCCCTCTCCTGGAGCTCCTTTAGGCATGTTTTTGTAACCAAAATGCTTTATTTTAAGCCACCACTGCCAGTAAATAACCCAGTTCATTTTTCCCTGTCACCCTTTAGAAGCCAAGCAATCCCTGTCCACAATTCCCACCTTTCCTGGCTGATCATGGTGGCAACACCCACAACCCACAAGTTAAAAAGAGGGTTTCTTTTCCTCCCTGAGTCCCAATCCCACAAAAGAAACCGGCTTTTGTTCCCCATGGAGGTTCTCCTGGCCACGGAACGACGGAAGCTGCAAGAAAATCCCGAGGCTCAATGGCAGCCCCATCTCCAACTCACCACCAGGACCAGGCTGTTCCGTCATCCTTCGGGGAGAGAGCACAGGGCTGAGGGGAGCAGGGAAATCATTCCTGGTTGTGGTGGCTTCCCAGGTGGATGAACAGCCCTGCCTGGCAGAGGGGGGATGCAAAGGGACACGATTGTTGATGTGCCATCATGGACCTTGAAATGAGGCTGAGGTGGCTCCAACCTACCCCTTCCATGCACCGACAAATCCAGCTGGATTACGGTGTTTCTGCAGCCAGGGAAGAGGCTCCAGTGGATTTCTGTGGCTCTGCATCAGGCCCAGGGCTTGCAAGAGGGAGTTAGACGTGTAGAAAGTCCTGGTTTTCAGCCAAGAATACTTTTGTCTTTAGCTAAACATCCTTCTAGGCTGCTTTTCTGTGGCCCTCAGAGGTTCAGAGCAGCCCTTTCTCCGCCACTTTTGGGCTGCTGACTCCCAGATTTCCCCCTACACATCTAAAGACTTTCTCTGGGGCAAAGACATGGGGAGCAAGAGCCATTTAATGGTGCTGCCAAGTGCATCTTTCTTTCTCTTTCTTTCTTTCTTTCTTTCGTTCTTTTTCTTTCTTTCTTTCTTTCTTTCGTTCTTTTTCTTTCTTTCTTTCTTTCTTTCGTTCTTTTTCTTTCTTTCTTTCTTTCTTTCGTTCTTTTTCTTTCTTTCTTTCTTTCTTTCGTTCTTTTTCTTTCTTTCTTTCTTTCTTTCGTTCTTTTTCTTTCTTTCTTTCTTTCTTTCGTTCTTTTTCTTTCTTTCTTTCTTTCTTTCGTTCTTTTTCTTTCTTTCTTTCTTTCTTTCGTTCTTTTTCTTTCTTTCTTTCTTTCTTTCGTTCTTTTTCTTTCTTTCTTTCTTTCTTTCGTTCTTTTTCTTTCTTTCTTTCTTTCTTTCGTTCTTTTTCTTTCTTTCTTTCTTTCTTTCTTTCTTTTCTTTCTTTTCTTTCTCTCTTTCCCTCTTTCTTTCTTGCCCAAAACAAGCAGCATTTTTTACAATTCCATCCAAGGGATGCTGGGTGAAAGTGTCCCGGGATGAAAGGAGAGCATAAAGCTTCCAGCATCCTTGGCTGCCTGCTATCCACCTTGGGAAAGGGCTGAGGAATCAGAAGATAAGGGAGAAGATCATAATTGCCAGGCTTTTTGAGGCAGAGGAAAGTGGGAGGGACGAATTAGCCCAGGCTGGGTGAGGCTCTGAGCAACCTGGTCTGGTGGAAGTTGTCCCACTGGAACTGGATGAGCCTAAAGGTCCCTTCCAACCCAAATCCTCCTGGGATTTTCTGATTCCATGATCATCCCCACGTTGCCTGTTTACCACAGCAGGGGCCCAGTGCTAAACTTTGCCAGCGCGTCCCTAATTCAGGGTATTTTCAGCGATTTCTTGCCCAGCTCGAGATGCTGAAACGTCTCTCACCCCAACTACCCCAAAACTGCCCCGAGACAAAACCAGGGACACTTATTGCCAGGGTGAGGGGGAAACCCAGTGATTCTGATGTGCGTGGGCCAGCTCAGATTTCCTTTGTTACCCCCCCCCCAGCACCCTGGCAGGGATTTAAATCCACAACCGCAGGCAAACCCTCCCCTGCTTGCTCAAGGCATCCCCTTCCCCTTCCCTGGAGCAGCTCCCAAGGACAGCGAGGTGGGAGCTGGTTTGCCCCTGCTCCCAGCACACGGGGTCCTGTCCTGGGGGTTGTGATTCTCTGCCAAGGGCGAAGAGCACCAGTTATACCTCCATAAAACGATGCTCACTGTCGGCTGAGCCCCGCCAGGCCAGGTACAGCCCCGCAGAGCCCTCCTCCCCTCTGGGGCCCTCCCAACAAAGCCGGGCTTTGTACAGAGCTCTGCCTGGCTGCCATTTAAGCCCTCAGAGATAAAACCGCCTGGCTGCTTCTTCCTTGGCCCTCAGTGCCTGCCTTTCCTGGTGGAACACACTTCCTTTCTGTGCCGCCGGATTTGCCTTTCAATGCCTCATTTGTGTCTCAGGGTCGGGCCGTTTGCTCGGCTGCCCTGCGAAGACACCAAGTCACAAGGATATTTTTCCTTTTTCGTTTAATAAGTGGAAAAAAAAAAAAAAGCCAGGCCTGAATTGCTTTCTTATAAGCGTGGAAAGGAGAACAGCGAGCACTCAGCTCTGTGGGGGGTTTTTTTTTGGTGCTCGCTCTTTTCCAAGTCCATTATTCCCACTCCTTTTCTGTGAAATGCCCAGTTCTCTTCTTTTCCATCTCAGCTAGTTCCCAGTGCCATGGGATTATTATTACGATTATTAGTGTTAAGAAACCCTCCCTGCAATAACAGTGATGATCAGCCCAAAAGCTGAGCTTCCCCCTTAGAGGAATCGCCACCAGCGTGAACGGCCGATTCCCGTTTAAAAAGTGGGAAAAGTGGGGCTGGAAGTTGTTAAAGCAGAGAGAGGCAGCACTGCCCAGGCTGGTTATGACAGGGTGGGCATCCCACGGGAAGGATCTGGGGCTTGTGTGGCCCGTTCAGGCCCTGGGATGGCCTCGCAGGGGATGGGCAGGTGGAGCAGCAGGGCTTTGGGGTGAGATTCTGCTCCCTTTGAAGTCACCGGCGAGACTCCCCCGGGCCTTGACCACAGCCCCGGCACGCTGAGGACTCTGCAGACCTGCTGCTGGTCAGACCCGGACCTGGAGCCTGTCTGGTGGCTTTCCCTGTGCCAGCTGCTCTGTAACATTAATTATGGCCAGGAGCCTGCAGGGCTTTCGAGCTCTGTGGCTCCGGTTTGCCGCGTGGGAAGGGGCAGGGATGCAAAGCGAGTCCCGCGCGCGACGCTTCCCAACAGCTCCCGAGTTATTTATGGCTCTGGCAACGCTCAGACTCGTCCTGGGTGATGCTGGGGCTCGCCCAAAGCAGCACCAGGGCAGATTTCTGTGGGGGACAGTGTTTCCCAGGGTGCAGAAACCTTCCCCCTGGACGTGCCATTGCTGTCGAGGCTCCAGATGTGGAGCGAAACAGTCGGGAGAACCAGTGTTCCACCGGCATGTTTTTGGGAGGTCTCCTGCCACAAAGGCAAGGGAGAGCAATTCTTGGGCTCTGGCATCTCTCAGGAACTGCAGCCCCCGAATATCCCTGGAAACCTGTTTGAAATCTTCCAAAGGTGAGGTCTGTGCACTTCCCCCGCCTTGACAAACCTCATTTCTCTGTCTACTCCGAGCTTTCATCGCTTCTCTGACTCTTGCAGGAGAGATCCAAGCCACCACGCTCCCTGAGGAGCCTCTGAGGCCTCTCAAAGGTTACACTTGGGGGGCTTGTCCAACCTTAATGATTCTAATTGCAACCAAGGAGAAATATGCCCTGGCAAAAATTTTACGTCCTGTAACACCCACGTTGAGAGGATGCAAATGCCTCCTCAGCGAGGTTAAAAAGAATTACATGAGGTGCTCACACCTGATTAAAACTCCAGAAGAAACACATCGAGAGAGATGTAAAAAAAGGCGTAAACATCCCAAACCCGTTGCTGGGTGAGTTTTCAGAGACTTTGAGAAATGGAAGGAGCAAGTAAACAAGCCAGGATTTTCCCCTGTGCATGTGGGAATGTCTCCAACGCAGCGGAAAGCACGATCAATAATTGAGTGAGAAGACAAGCTGCTTGGAGCTTTCACAAAGCACATCCAATATTTATTTTCAAGCCTTGAATAATGCATTTGAAAATGCTTCTAACTGGATACTTGAAGGCAAACAAATTTATGTCATGAAAAGTTAATCGGCCAGAGCATCACCGAGGCAAAATCGGTAGCAACCACAAAAAACACCCCTCAGCTCCTCCTCGTGTTGGGCCTGTTATTCCTCCTAAATTAGGGGGCAATTCTATAAATTCTAATTAAGGAATCATTTGCTATCAATTAGCCCATGTAAGTAGATTTCACTCATTCCCTGAGCTAAATCACTTAAGCCCTTGCATTTATTCCCTCCTCCATCGCTGCTGCAATGCCGGTGTGGGGATGGGAATCAAGGCACTGGGAGGCCAGTCCTGGTTCTGGCACCGATTTCCCACGGGAGCTTGGTGGAATGGGTCTGTCCCCAGGGGTTCATTCACTCAGCAGGTGTGTGGCAGCTGCTGTAGGCAAAGAGGAAACAAATCCCCCTGTGTCCAGAGAGGTGGAGTGGGTTGGACGGTGATGATCTCGGTGGTTCCCTTCCGACTGGGAATATTCTGTGGTTGGAGGTGGTGGGTGTTGCATGGCAATGGGGGTGAACTGTGTGCCCAGAATGGTGCTCACAGGTGGCCCTCAGAGAGGTTCTGGGGCTCAGGGGAGTGCAGGTTAAGGCCAACGAGAGCGGGAGGTGAAGGGAACGGAGCTGCTCCACCAGCGGCTCCCCACACGCTGCATCCCAAAGCAGTGTCAGCATGGATACACGGACAAGAGCCCTGGAGGAACGACCTTGGCCGGGCCTGGCATGTTCCCACAGGTGTTTGCTTCCATGTTGGCAGCAGTAAAGTGTTTGCTGTTAAATCCACCGTGGCTTTAAGGCCACATGTTCCCTCCCCTCCTTGTCCTTCAACCCCCCTCTCCACGAGTAAACACATTCCCATGCCAGCAGGGGAAACAAGGACCGTGTCTTCCAGGTTTCCTGGCAGAGACGTGTCCTGCACTAGGGCTGCCCCATCCCACAGAGCTGGGGGGCAGAGCTGGCTGTGTCCCTGCAGCATTCCCAGGCACCCCCCGGCACTCCAGGGCCAGGCTGCTGCCACGTCAGGCTTCTCCCTGCGAGACCCGGAGAGATAAGAGAAGAAAGGTTCACAACCTCTCATCACAGGACAAGATTTCTCATCTCCAGCCAGGCTCCTCTGCCTCTGCTGTTGATTTGCCGTTCTATCCAGCAGGAGATGAATTGCCTCCGCCGGGCTTTCAGCTCGCTCCGATCAGAGGAAATTGCTTTTGACAGCTTTGTGATAGAAACACCTTGGGCCAAACTCCCCCCCGGGGCTGCCTGGGAAGAGAAAAGCCAGCCGTGAAAAGCCTGGAAACAGAGTAACCTGCCTCCAAAAAGCGTCATTCCAGGTGGCAAGGGAGGCTTTAGCCCACAGCATCCTCGGGAGGTTGGAGAGCAATGTGGGGAGAGCCGGGAGGAGGGAGAGGCGGCTGTACCTGCACAGGGCCCTGGGATGCTGGTGTTGCCTCCTCCAGGGCTTCAGCTGGAGGCCCTAAAAATCCTGAACTAATCCCAAACCGAGCTGGACTCGGCAAAACCAGCACTTTTCCAGGAGTTATTTCTTCCTGGGCTTTAGGAAGAACCAAGGTAATGCTGACACAGCTCTGAACATCCAAGTGTTTCTCCTGACTCCTCTGGCACAGGTTGCCCAGAGAAGCTGTGGCTGCCCCTGGACCCCTGGAAGTGTCCAAGGTTGGACAGGGCTTGGAGCAGCCTGGGCTAGTGGGAGGTGTCCCTGCCCATGGCAGGGGGTGGCACTGGATGATCTGTAAGATCCCTTCCAGCCCAACTCCTTCTGTGATTCTGTGACTCCTTTCTCATGGGTTGAGGGAGGTTTTCCCACCCCGAGGGGTTTGCAGGGGGTGGGAGGGCTGGGGAAGCACAAATGTGCTTTTCATGCCACGCAGCCCTCAGTTCAAAAGGCTCTCACCTCCCCAGGAGCACGTTCACCACTCCTATCGAGTCCCAGCAGCTCTTGTACTCGTCAGGAGCTGGGACAAACAGGAAGGCATGGAATTACTTTGATCCCAGCCTTTCATACCGCAAGGCTTTATCTTGCTCTTGGACGGTGGGAGCTGGATGTGCCAACCCCAGCTCAGGGATCTCCCCTTGGAGCCACAGCCTGGCTGAGGCATCAGGCCCATTTGGATCCAACTCCACCAACCCTCTTGGTTGGGATCCAACCCCCTTTTCCAGGGGCAGGGAACGGGTGGCAGAGAAACGTTTATATGACAAACTGCTTGTTTTTATGTGATGGCTTCAGGTAGGACCACCCCGGTGACGTGGAATGCCTGTATCCCTGAATCCCGTCCCAGACGGATAACTCCGCGCTGTGGTGGAGGGTGTTGGAGCAGCTGGGGTGAAATAGTGCTGCCACAGCCAGGGTTACAACACAAACTGAATCTGGGGATGAAAACACCATTCGAAAAAGTTTATCAGGAATCACTGTCAGAGCATCGTAAAACTTGAGATAAGAATAAATCTGGTGGGGATTTATAGGTCACGAAAATAATCTCGCTCTCCTTTTCATCCCAGTTTTTGTGCCCATAATCCTGACTTTGTTAAAGATTCCAGGAAGCCATTTGCAGGGTCGGAACCTGGCCAGTTTGCCTGGAGCTTAATGGCATGTTCCACTTCCCTCTTGTTTGCTTCATTTCCCTTCACACTGCATGAAAATAGTCAAGTCTGGCTTACTCAATATCAGGAGGAGGAGGAGCATGGATAATGGGAAAGGGAAGTTTAGCCCTGGCCTGTTCTGTGATTAGTACAGTGAGAGCTTATGGGCTTTTAGGGTATGCTTATTAAAACACACAGAAAATGTCATTTTTTACATATATATATATATATATATATATATTTATACCCACAGAAAGTAAGGATGCCCCATCCCTGGAAGTGTCCCAGGCCAGGTTGGACGGGGCTTGGAGCAACCTGGGCTGGTGGAAGGTGTCCCTTCCCATGGCAGGGGGTGGCACTGGATGGGCTTTGGGATCCCTTCCAACCCAAACCATCCTGGGATTCTATCATTTATATGCACACTTATTTCAAGGCACATCAAACCCTCCCTCTGCCCCGCCAAACCCAACAACAGAGAACAGGAATTTTTGGGATCACTGGTCGCTCTCCAGATCTCAACCATCGAGTCCAGCACATCTGGGACGGGCTGGAGCACCAGTTCAACACATCCCTGTCTCCTGGTGGACTTTCCCAGCCCCACAGAGGAGCTGTGACTCTCTCCTGGGCAGGTGAGACTGGGATGTCCCCGTCAGACCCCGCAAAAGTTATGCTGGGCCGTCACGTGCCAGTGTCAGCTGCGGACCCCTGACTTCCCGACCCTTCACGGGGTCGACAAAGCAGTTCTGCTCCCCGTCTCACCCCCTGCTTTGTGGAACAGTCCCAAGAGAACCATCAGAGCAGCCCAACCCTTGGCAGTGCTCGGCCCCCTTCCCTCTGCAGGCTCTGCTGCCCCAGCGCTGGCTGAGCAGCAGCTGAGGGGATTCGGGGGCAGTCAGCCCTCAACGCGTGGCTGTGGTCACCTGTCCCCATCAGGGTCCTGCTCCACTGCCCTTCGTGGCTGATGGACCATCAACAGCCACGTCACTCCCCGCGAAACTCCCGGTGAATCATTCACCCAGCGCATAAAACTCCGGGGGGTTTTCACCCGGTTTTCTGGGCTCGCTGAGCACAGGGAATCTCCCGGAGGAGATCCCACTCCCCTGGGGTGGAGAAAGGGCTCACACACTGGACAGGCTTTTCCAAAGCTACTCTAAGCTTTCAGGGGAACAAATCCTACCTTTGGGGATTGTTTTTTGGGTTTTTTGGGGGATACATTTTGGGAATGGTATTAACTTGGACCATGTGGCTGCTCATTCCTGCCCCAGAATAAGTCCCACTCCTCCAGGGCTCACCATCCTGACCCTGCAGCTGCCTGGAAGCGTTTGGGTGATGCTGTGCCCCTTCTCCTGCCTCAGGATGGAAGGGCGAGCCATCTGAGGATGGAGACAAGACCTCCAGGATCATCAAGTCCAACCTGTGACCTATCCCCACCTTGTCCCCTAGCCCAGAGCACTGAGTGCCACGTCCAGCCATTCCTTAAACAGATCCAGGGGTGGGGACTGCACAACCACCCTGGGCAGCCCCTGCCGATGTTCAATCACCTCTCAACAAGCTGCTCTCACAGTCCTGTTTTTAAGGCCTGGCCTCGTGTCTGTTGAAACACAACCCCTGTGTGTCTCTTTATGGTTGAAGTTCTCCACTCTCCTGAGCTGCCAGTAAATGTAAAACCCAACCCGGCAGGTTTTTATGCGATTCACTCAATGCTTAAAAACCCTCCTTCCACTGCTCGGAGAGGGATGGAGCTGCTCCACCCCTGCCCTCATTCCAGTAGCTCCTTATCCACAGATGAGGGCTGCCAGCTTCCCTTTGTGCTCCAGCAGTGCCTCTCCAGCGGCCCAAAGAGCAATTTTCAGTTTACAAACACCCACTGCCCTCCCGATGGTCCCCGGGATGGGGCACAGCCGTGGTTCAACACGTGTGGGCGGCCGGAGGAATGCGAGAGCAGTTGCAGTGCGGAGCCGGGGGGGATGAGAACTCATTAACTCCTGGCTGCTTTACAGCTGCACACTCTGGGGGCCCTTTGGTTCACATTAATCTGATCTGGATTGGAAGCGCTGCCCCCGAGGAGGGGGAGATCAGAAGAGACTGCTCTTCCAGCTCCCTTTGGGTTGGGATGTGGTTTCCCAGAGCAGCGAGGGGAGGCACAAGGAGTGTTTTCCAAAGCGCTGCCTAAAAACGCTCCAGGGCATGGATCTGTGCTCCGGTGAATCTGCTCTGAGGACAGTGAAGCTCCTTTTCCCAGGAGGGGCAGGTGCTGATGTTGCTCGACAAGGAGTGAAGTTTTACTGCTTGCTGTAAAAGGATGCATGGGGAGGGGTTTCTTCCCCCCCAAAAAACCCCTTCCATTTGTCACGGTCCAAACTTTCTCCAGGGGGAAATATTCCCCTGGGATCCGTCCACATTTGTGCCTTAAAAATACCTGTCCTTGGGTTATAGATTCCCCACCCACCCCTGAGTGCCCTGGACACGATCACGGGCTCATTACTTTCAAATTCCTCATGAGGACTAGAGCCAGAAGAGACACAAAGACCCGTTTGGGATCCCTTTGTCAGGTCGGGAAGGGAAAGAGAGCATCGATCTGTTGTTTTGTCCTTGCCAAGGGACCCTCGCCTGCAGGCTCCAGGTTGCACCCTGCCTGAGGAGACTGGGGATGGGGAACGGGATGTTATCCCGCCCTCTGTCCTCCTCAGCTGGATTTGGGGCGCTTTGGATGTGAAAAGCGGGGAGGAATCAAACGACCCTTAGACTGCACGAACTGGAAAAGGACGGGGCAAACCGAGCCCCCGCCCCTCCCCGAGGGGTTGAAGGGAGCCAACAACAGCCCATCTGAGCTATTCCTTCCCAGCGACTCCCTTTCTAATGTTAATATCCCGCGGAGAACTCCTGCCAAGGAATTGCTCACATTCCTCCCTGCAACAACAACCCCACCGGAGCCAAACCCCGGCCCCCCACATTCATCCCCAGCCTGGAAAGGCTCTCGCTCCCGCTGGCCATGTTCCCTTTCTCTTCCAAAGGCACGGCCCCAGCCCAGCTCCGCTCCTGCTGCGGTTTCTTCGTGGAATTCCGTGCCAGGCATCTGCTGGGTGCACGTCCATCTGCCCTTTCCACCACACATCCCAGCTCTCCCTCCCAGGCCTCTCTTGCCCTCCAAGTCACTGGGAAAGCCTCAGGCTGAGGTTGGTCTGAAATTCTCAAAGGGGAAAAGGACCTGAGGGAATTTCAGGAGTGACTGAAGAGCAGGAGGTCTGTGCCCTCCATTCCCAACGAGGACAGCAGGGCTCCTGCAGGCACGGAGCAGCCCTGCCTTTGAGTGTCTCGGATTTAGGAGCGGGATGATGGCAGGATTTGGGCTGGGCCTGCTCTCTACAGCTGCCCAACCCTGGCTATTGGTCCTCTCCCGCTGGAAATGCCCAAGAAAACCAGATCAGCGCAGGGTTAGAATCACAGAATCACAGCTGGAAGGGATCCCCAAGGATCATCCAGTCCAGCTCCTGGCCCTGCCCAGGGCACCCCAATGATCCCACTCTGTCTCTGAGGGCTTTGTCCAAACCCTCCTGGAGCTCCAGCAGCCTTGGGGCCGTGACCACTTGGATGCAGCCCAGATGCCAGAGGAGGAATGTGAGCTGGGCAGCCCTTCCCTGCCTCCTGCCAAGCACCCCCTTCCCGGGAGTCCTGCCCTGGGGGGCTCCTCCTGCAGCTCTCACTGCTTCCCACTGTCACTAGGAAGGCTGAAGTTCCTTCCTGGTGAGCAATTAGCTGTAATTAACACACAGTGAGAGGGCTTCTATTCCATTATAGCCAACCCGCGGGATTGGAGCCACTAATCCCAGCAGACCCCAGAAGGTTGCAACCCTGGGGTGAACCTCTTCCATGAGTCCTGCCAACTTCCTGCTCCCAACACACAATTCCCGCCTCTAATCAGGGCCCAGACACCCAGAGGGACTGAACACCCGGTGGGGGCTACAGTGAAAGCTCCCTTTAAACATCTGAGGGAGCTTTCCCTGGATTCAGCTGAGCGAATTCCCGCCGGAGGGACAATGCCGTGGGCTGCGAGTGAGACGCTCTGCACGTGGGCTGCCGCCGGGGCCTGCTGGAGAAGCAGGAACAAAACCCAGGTCCTACTGAGCTCCTGTTCCTGTACAACTCCGAAAATAATAGTTCAGGAGGCAGATGAGAACATAAAGCAGAGTGGAAACACTTTCATGTCGTGGAGGCCCTCGATTCCAGGGGAGACATCCATTGACAGAGCGTGGTAGGGGGCGCGGTGTCCATCAGCCCCTCAGTTTCCTTTGGCGTGGGGGCCGTAAACAAGAACAGAGCAGCCCAGAGTCTCTGAAGTCCAGAAGAAGTCTCTTGGCTTTGGAAGGACTCTGTAAATATTAGGACAAACGCTATCTTAAAAGGCTCAGTGCCTTTGATTGTGTTCCCGTGTCCAGTTTCCTCCATTTATTTTTGTCTCGTCGTCTCTAATGTTGAACTGTGTTGCCTGTAGAGGAGGTTGTGAACTGGAACACCACCACGGGTTTCTTCTGGCGGAGCCTGAGCTCCAGCAGAGAAATTGGCCGTTCATCCGGGAGTGGTTTCTCCCGACACAGGCTCAAAAGGTGATTTTTCCCAATGGCAGAGCTGTTGTGGCTGGGATAGCCCGAGGTCATGGGTAAGGGAAGGCCTGTGAGCAGAGCTGATATCTTTTTTAACCCAATAAAACCCCCAAGCCCCAAAAAACAAGTCAAAAACTTAGACATGCTGGGCTTTCAAGAGGTCTGTCTCCCCGTGAGGAGGTAAAGTGTTCCCAACGTGTGACAGCGATTTCCCCAAACGACTTTTGGGCTCTAGAAAATGAGAGTGGAGGTTGTTTCCCGCTCACATGAGTCCAGAATCTGGGGCTTCCAGTAAACTTCAGGTAAAATTAGGCACAGAGCAAAGCCACGTGGGGCCACAACACCCGTGTGACTCTAATGGTGGGTGTGGGGCTCGTGGGCTGGATGGAGAAGGACCTGTAGTTTGGGATGGCGTGGGACCTGTGGGTGGGATGGAGAAGGACCTGTGGGATGGGATGGTGTGGGACCTGTGGGTGGGATGGGGAAGGACCTGTGGGTGGGATGGAGAAGGACCTGTAGGATGGGATTGTGTGGGACCTGTGGGTGGGATGGGGAAGGACATGGAAGCTGGGAAGGTGTAGGACCTGTTGGTTGGGCGGTGTGGGGTTGGTGGAGAAGAACCTGTAGGTTGGGACCACCTTGTTGCTGCAGCTCTGGCTCTGCCCAGCTCACTGACACTCCTTTTGGAGCTCCTGGGCTTTGCTGTGACCTCCATGTGCCAGGAACTGGCTCTGGTCCCACAGGCCACCAAACAGAGGCTGGGTTTGTCCACGTGTTCCCCAGAGGAAATGGGTCCCCTACCCCAAGAGGGCTCTTACAGGGCCCTGCTGGTCTGATCACGTTCTCCTGCAGCCCATGGCAGAGTTCCCACGGACTTCAATGAGAACAGGGATCATTGTCCAACACCTTTGATATTTTCTGTGCCTGGAAGGAGCTATTTTTGTGCAAGGAAGGTCAAAGTGAGAGCAGACACGTGGGAGGAGGGTGGACAACTTCAAAGCTCGGCTCTGAAGTCTCTACGGGCAGGAGCCCACGTGGAGACACCCAAAAGCAGCCTCCCTTTGAAGGAGGATCCTGAACTCTGCCTTTAGGGTGGAAAGATCCTTCCAGAAGAAGGTTTCATAACCCTCCCCAGAGAGTCTCAGCCACTTGGCTTGTTCCTTCTCCGCTGTCATTTCAGCCCCACCTCCTCACTCCAGGTGGCTGAGGTGGGATTCTGGGTTACCTGGATGGTCTGGGAGACAAAAATAAGGTGGGATTCTGGGTTACCTGGATGGTCTGGGAAACAAAAATCAGGTGGGATTCTGTGTTACCTGGATGGTTTGGGAGATAAAAATCACTTGGTAGCAAGTATTTGCATCTTACAGTTCCCTGAGCTCTAGGCATGAGGGACCACGAGGTGTGTGTGGGACCTGCTGAGAAACCAGGGCTGAGTTTCAAGGGGTGGTCTTGGTGAAAATGGAAAGAAAACAGGGAGGGGGGCTGTCTCTGGGTGACAGGACTTCAGGGAAAGGTTGGATATGAGGAACAGGTTCTTCCCCCAGAGGCTGCTCTGGCACTGGAACAGCTCCCAGGGAAGAGGTCACAGCCCCAAGGCCCCCAGAGCTCAAGGAGCACCTGCACAATGCTCTCAGATTTTAGGTAGTCCTGCAAGGAGCAGGAGCTGGACTCGATGCTTCTGATGGCTCCCTTCTGACTGGAGATGCTCCATCACTGCATGGAAGGGTTCAAGGTACCTTGGACACCTCTGGGGATGGGGCAGCCACAGCTTCTCCACGAAACATGTGAGGCCTGGGCCTCACCACCCTCACAGGGAAGAGTTTCTTCCCACAGTGCCATCCCTCCCTGCCCTCTGGCAGTGGGAAGCCACTTCCTTGTCCTGTCCCTCCATCCCTTGTCCAAAGTCCCCCTCCAGCTCTTCTGGAGCCCCTTCAGACACTTCTCTCACTGCTTGGCTGGGCGGGACTGCCTCTCCTCACATCCATAAATCCTGTGAGCTCAGGTTCTTCCCTGATTATCTGAAGGCAAGACCCTCTTCCAAAAACTCTCTGAGATGCCAGGAGGATGGGGCAGGGGATGGTCTCTCCAGCTTCGGCGAGAGCGGGGCTGGTTTTGTCCGCCCGCCTTCCTGGTGCTCGAGGATTTTTGCCCTGGCACGGACGCAGACAGGAAGCCTTTCCTGAAAAACCCCTCCTGGGAGGTGTAACCTGGGACATGGTTACTGCTGGGCTTGGCAGCGCTGAGTGAACGGTTTGGACCTGATGATCCTTCCCCAGCTTCAACGATTCCGTGATTCTCCGAACAGCGGGGGCTGCAGCAGTGGGGCTGGACCTCCAGGGAGAAATCCGCCCTTCCTGGCTTTGAAGGAAGCAAATGAAGAGCTTTTGGGCTGAAGAAAAAACCCCAAAACCCACAAACCACCACTTTTGATAGGCACAAGGTTTTTTGGAAGCCATGGAAAATGAACTCGGCACAGGAGTGGCGTAATGGGGCTCCCGAGCGCTCTTTGATCCCACAGGACAACTCACATTCCTCACCGACTTGCTGAGCTGTGGCATGTATGAGTTTCCTGAAGGATTCACATGCTTGGCAAGGGAGGTTTAGAAGCAATTCCTTCTTTTATTGCATTTTTGCCTCTTATTGTTCTTTGCCAATCAATATGGGCATTCCAGAGGTTTGACATCACGATGGAGAGAAAGAATGAAGGTAGGAAATGAAAACCCGAAGGGAAGCAGAGCCACAGACAGAGGCTTTGCTGCTCAGCTTATTTCTTGGCCAATTTTCCAAATTCCAGGCTCCTTCAGGATTATCTGGATCACAACTCAAAGCGAACATTCTTTCCATTGTGTGGGTCTTGAGCAGGTAAAGTAACTCCTTCACCCGAGGTCATTTAATAATAAAGAACAGAAATTCTTAGGAAATGCTGGTGCTTGGAGCAACCTGGGTTAGTGGAAGGCATCCCTGCCCATGGCAGGGGGCGGAACGAGATGGGCTTGAAGGTCCCTCCCAGCCCAAACCAGCCTGGGATTCCCTGATTCTGCTCCTGTCTCTGGTGAGAGGGAATGGAGAGCTGGGATTGGCCCTTGGTTGCAGCATCTCTGATGTGCAAACTTGGCTTTGGTGTGTCCCAAGAAAAGGGGAAGCTTCTGGAAACCAAGGCTGCTTTGAAACCTTGGCAGGCTGCAGAATCAAGGGCAGGTGGTGTTGAACTCCAATTCAAAGTCATTCTACTGCTTTTATCCATGGAAAAGTCAACCTGCTGGGAAGGGAGCCACCACCTTACCAAGAGGTTGCAAGATGAAGCTCTAGAGGAGTTTTGAAACCAAGGTAAACTCCCTTCCTTCAGGGCATGACCTAGTGAAGAAACCTCAGCACAGTCATTCCCTGCCTGCCCGCTTCCAAGATTTTTATCCCTTTTTTTGGAACCGTGACACTGGGGTGATGATGCCAACAGGCTCCAGGCAACGAATGGAGATTAAACTATGGATTATTGCCTGTCTTTTGCTGAAGATTCCTAGGAAAGGCTCATGGAGAACCCCATCTGACTCTTGGCTTTGTCTGCTGCTCTTCTCATCTGTCAGATAAGGAGCTGCCACAGGCCCAAAACAGGGCCAGGCAGTGCTTTATTTCAGTCAGATGGAACGTGAGAGCAGCATTTTGGTACCTCCAGCTCCAAAGCAACAGCAAGGTATTGATTCCTGGAGGACATCAATTAAGTTTGGAGCCCGAATTGACAGCACAGACCTCCACCGAAGCCTGTAACAGCTACTCCTAAACTGAAGAGGAGGTGAAGGCTTAATTCCGTGGCTGAATCAAGGGCTCCCAGCGTGGAGAACCTGAGTGCTAAATGTCAGCACGGAGGCAGATTCCTGGGGCTGGTTACAAATCACTGGGATTCGCAATCACTTTATATCCTAGGAACGCTGACAGCTTTAAATATAGCACCGGGGCCGTGATGAATTGTCGGCATTTTTTCCCTGTTAGCCCTTTGTGACTAAATTTAAGGTATCCATTGCAGCCTGATCCAATTATGGAAGAGCAATTGCAACGGCTCCCCATGCAAGAGGCCACGTCTATTTTTGTCCGTGCGGCTCCAAGTCTGCGTTTCTGAGCTCATGATTTATGGCAGGCTTTAAATTAATAATAAGGCCTCTCTGCAGAGGCAAATATTTGTGTTTCAAGAGCCATTCAGCACGGCCTGAGCCAAGGATCAGTTACAGTGACCACCCAGCTCCTATTTCAAACATCACCTGCCCTCGCACCATCATCATCGCCTGCTTTAAACGAGAGTCTGAAATGAATAGCCTGTCAGCTCCAACTGCTGAACCCCCAAAAGCTTCGGCCTCGGGACAAAAAAAGGAGCCATTTTTCAGCTGCACTTCTGCACCCTCGCCCCTGTGGCTCGAGCTGCCGTGAATATTGCCAGGACAAAGCGCAGGTGTCCTGGAGCGGCGGGATGGCGCAGGGAGCCGGGCACGCACAGATGGGACCACGCACACAGACCCCACGGGGGTGCGGAGCTGAAAGGGAGGAGGTTAAACCCTCCCCACGCTGTGACTTAGCGAAGGCACGACTCTGAGGACGCCGGGGACTTCCAGAGCTGCCACTTCTCCTGCATGGAAAAGTGGAAAACACACTGATTTCCTCCGGGAAGTGCTTGGAGACCTGCTGGTGGGAAAAGCGAAGAGCCAAGTGCTGTCAGAGTTGAAGAAACCTGCTGCAGTTAGTCCTGTCTAGAGCAAGGCGAGCATTTCTTTAGTTTCAAAACATATTTGAGGGCTGTTGCAGCTTCAGGTTACCTCTGGAAACGGATGTTCCATTTTCTTTCGAAAGGTTTGGGTTGGAAGGGACCTTTACAGGTCATTTAGTCCAAACCTCCCCCCTCCCCCCCCTGCAAGGAGCAGAAATGCTCCCAAAACAAACAGAACCACCGAGAAATACCCAGACCATCGAGGTTGGAAAAGACCTCTGAGATCATGGAAACAAAACCAGAGGATTCCCACCTTGCCCTGGCAGCAAAGCTGGGTGCTCGGTGACAAACACTGAAGGGCGAACCGCTCGAAATCAGGATTTGGGGGATGCAGACAGAGGAGGGGAGCTTTGGAGGGACACGGGTCGTCACCTTCCAGTGCTCCGGAACAGATGGCAAAGCTGCTCAGGGCAGGGCAGAGATCAGGAGATTAAAAGGCCCCACTTTCACCGAGTGCCAGGCACGACCTGGCAGGTTCCGTGAGCCACAACGAGCCAAGCAGCCGCTCCTTCCTCTTCCCGTCACCCCGGAGCTGCATTTCCACCCGCGGCGCTCGACGTTGGCCCGAGGTGGAGAGCAGAAAGGGGCTCTGGCAACCTGCAAGTGTGTTTGGAATGTGGGATACAGCAATGCCTGGGTACAAACCGGACGGAAAACGGGATGGGAAGGGGTGCTCCCAGCTGGAGGAGTCGGAAGATGCCAGGAGGAGTCCTGTCAATGCCCACGGGTAACATTTCCCTGGCTGGCTTTGTGATAGAGGGTTCTTTCACCTACTTGGTGATGGGATATTAGGAAAAATTCCTGCATGGAAAGGGTTGTCCAGCCCTGGCACAGCTGCCCAGGGCAGGGGTGGAGTCCCCATCCCTGGAGGGATTGAAAAGCCGTATGGATGCGGCACTTGGGGACATGGGGCAGTGCTGGGGGATGGTTGGACTCGATGATCTCATAGGGCTTTTCCAGCCTAAATGATTCAGTGATTAAAGGTTCCTGCTGTGCTCTGGGCCCGTGACCCTCAGCACCCGTAAGGGTGAGGAACCAGGAGTGCTGAACCCACCCGGCCTGGGTTAGAAGCTCCGGGAGGACGGAATTCCCAGCAGTGGCTGTGCCCATCCTCTGTAGGGGGAGCACATGCTTGAGGCATCCACCGGCCAGGGGAAGCACAGGAATCCCAGGAAGCTCCTTAGACATGTGAGCATCACTCAGAGCCTGCTCGGAGCCGTCCCACACCAGGGAAAACTCGTGTTCCCAGAGATCCTGGGGCCAGCCCCTCCGGAGGCCCCCGTGCTTGCTTTCCACTGTGTTCCACATGGGGCAGGTTGACAGCCAGTTTCTCCAGAGTCTGGGAAAGAGCTCCCTGATCCAAAAGGCAGCTCGGTGGTGGGAAGGGCCCCATTTCCCCCCAGCTCAGCTCAGAACTGCGAAGCAGGGGCAGCACCGGCGGGGGGTGTCCCCAGCCGACCCTGACCCCTTCCACAGAACTCACCCATCACTCCTCAGTGCTAATTAACGTCATTAATGCAGCAGGGCCAGCGAGCCTCGAGACACCCCCCCCCCACACACACACACTCCATCTGCTCACGGTTCTCTCCCTGTTTCTCACACTCCTCCGTTCCCACCGGGATGTTCTTCCCTCACCTCCCTCCTCACCCTGTCTGGTGACAAAGCAAAGCCCCGTCTGCTTCCTATCAAGGGCAAAACCGGCTGACAGGCTTGAAAAGCTGGGTGAGCATTTGCTACAAGACAGCCTGGCCCTGGGAGGGGGGGGACACGACACAGGTGACAGCAGCAATTTGTTTTTTCCACACAAAGCCCTGAAATCTAAGGGTTTTTCCCGAGTTATTCCTAATTCAGGGCAATGCTGGGGATGTTTTCGCTCTCCAGCTTGTTTGAGGGTTCAGCAGGAGTAACCAAAAGCTCATTTGGTGGCCCTGCCCTGATTTCTAATGGGCTCATCCTCAGTGAAAAGTCGTGTTAAACAGCAAAGGGTGATGCTTTTCCCTCCCTTGAGGGCTTCTCACCTCTGCCCAGACTCCAAACTCAGCAGCACCGCGAGAACGTGCCTGGAAAAGCTGCAAACTTTGCAAGGCTGACATTAAAAAGCGAAAACTAGAGACACCTGAAGGCAGGAGAGAGCCCACAGCTCCCTGACCCCGGGACACAGGCAGCAGTTGGAGCTGCAGTGCTGAGCCCTGCTGTGATTTTCAAATAGCTCATTTATTCTGTCCTCACCGGCTGCAATTCTTTGTCCTTGGCTTCCCCAGCTCAGGACACGCAGCTCTGGCTTTCCTCTCTCACCAGCCCTGCTGTGCAAGGAGCAAATCGAGCCCTGGCAGCAGGGACAGTCGTTGCAAGAAACCCAAGGCTTCGGGAGGGCATTTACAAAGCTCTGCTTGCTTTTTAAGTGGTCTTTTTCCTGACCCTTTTTAACTCCAGGTTGGTCAACCTGCCCCGTAAAAGTCAGGCACTGGTCTGAGACGGTCTGAGGCACAGACCCAGACTGGGCTTAATTTTTAACTTGCAAAGCAAGGAAGGAGGAAAAAAAAAAAAAAAAAAATCACTGGAGCCTTTCCTTTGGGTAGAGATTTCCCCCAGACACAGCCCAGGCTCCTGTCAGAGCTGACTGCCCAAGTCAAGCCCTGCTAAAAGCGTGACAGGACACCTGCAAGGACCAGGGAAGAGCAGGACCCATCAACCTGGAGTCTGCCCAGCTCCGGGATGCAAACCCTGCCCCTGTGGCCCTGGGAGCACTTATGAGGCAGCCCCGGGGCTGCTGATGAGATGATGAATGAATGGTGATAACCCAGGCCAGTTCCATGGGAATGGGGCCAGAGGAGCCCTTCCAGGGGCTGCAGGAGAAGCCTGACCTTGAATCTGGGCTGAAACAATGCCAAGAGAGCCCAGGCTGCCCTCCCTTCAGGATAAAAACCCCCTCTTCCCAAGAAACAGCACCTTCAAGGAAGAATAAAACCCCACGGAACGATTTCTATCCCAAGATTCCCCGTTGTTCAGTAATTTCAGCATCACGAAAGATTTGGGTGACATCTCATTTTGGAACAACATCTGCCCCTGGGGACCAGACCCTTTCAAACTACTCCAGCAACTGCAGTGCTCCAGCAAATCCAACCTCAATAAACTCCCAGCTTCCCTGGCATCTGGACAGTCAGGGGGAAAAAAACCCAGCAAATGCAGAAAGCAAGCAATCAAGGCAGAGTTTATTTTAATAACTTCAATAATCTCAGCTCTGATTAGCACTGGAGATTAAAAAATGTAAATATTTACCAGAACATCTTCAATATCCTCATAAGAGTCAAAAGGGCAGTTTCTCTGTGTCGGAACTTCATGCTCTGGCAAACTCTCCCAGACAACTGTGGAATTATGCAAAGAGCTTCACTATAATTAATTATGTTCATTACAAAGCCAAAATACTGGAGTTTTATTTGCTTTCTGTTCCAACTGTGAGCTTTCTGTGCTTTCTGCCTCCCGTGTGAGACTCAGAGAAAAGCTGGGATTCCCCCTTGGCTCCAGGGGTTGGGTTTAACGAAAACTAACAGGTAGGAAACGAGGGCTGGGAGTCCTCCTCCGAGACCTCTAAGTTTAAGGAGAGCTCTCTTTGCTCCTCCTTCACCTCTGCAGCCCCTCATCCCAGCCCAGCACCTGCCTGCCTGCCTCCAGCAGGCCACCGAGGGGATCAGAGGGATGGAGCAGCTCTGCCGGCAGGAAAGGCTTGGGAAAAGTGGGATTGTTCAGCCTGCCAAAGGGAAGGCTTGGGGGTGACCTGCTGGTGGCCTTCCAGGGCCTGAAGGAGACAATAAGAAAGATGGAGAGAGGCTGTTTACAAGGGCCTGGAGGGACAGGACAAGGGGGAATGGCTTCCCACTGCCAGAGGGCAGGGTTAGGTGGGATAGTGGGAAGGAATTCTTGGCTGGGAGGGGGGGGAGGCCCTGGCACAGGGGGCCCAGAGAAGCTGTGGCTACCCCTGGATCCCTGGAAGTGCCCAAGGCCAGGTTGGACGGGGCTTGGAGTAACCTGAGCTGGTGGAAGGTGTCCCTGCCCGTGGCAGGGGGTGGCACTGGAGGGCTTTGAGGTCCCTCCCAACCCAAACCATTCTGGAATTCCGTGGTTTTCCAAGCCTTCACCCACCCAGCACGCAGTGGATCTGCCCTGGGTCACTGGTGGCACTGGTTCCCAGTCAGCTCTGGATCAGTCACACGGGAAGGAAACCAGGCCTGGCTCCTTGCCCGGATTACCAGGCACCGTGTTTGAGGAGGCTCAAAGCTGGTCTGGATGACCAGGGGTGCCAGGAATGGGCTGGGCCCTGCCCTGCCCTCAGCAGTGGGATTGCAGCCCAGTTCCCTCCCCACGGGCACGGAGCCTGCCGTGTTCAGCTGCCTTTGGGGGACACCGGGAATTCGAGGGGAAGCAAAAGGAGCAGCCTCTCCCGCCCTTCTGCCGTGATCCCACCTTTCTGCTGTGACCCCACCTGCCTTTCAATGCACAATTCCCAGCTCCTGTAGTGAGCAGGTAGATCGAGATGCCCCGGATGCCACCTGCCTTTTGGTCCAGGTCTCCAACCCCACTTCCAGGGCCTATTTCTCCCCAGGATGGAGGGCTTTAAGCTTCTGGGGTTGGTTTACTGCAGATCCTGGATCCAGCCTGGGCACAGAGCACACGTGGAGATGATGGAGAGAAAAGCACTCTGCCCTCGAACCCCAGTCTTCTCTCCCTTGCCCCCCCTGTGTCCACACACCTCAGTCCCCCGATGCCAAGTTTAACATCCCCACGGAATTGTGTCTGTCGCTGACAGGGAAACCCGGGGGGTCTCATGTAGACGTGTCACTTGGGGACACGGTTTAGTGGGGGGCTTGGGTGATCTCAGAGGGCTTTTCCAACCCAAATAATTCCGTGATTCTGCCTTGGCAAACCCACCGCTGGCCTAAGCAGGCACGAAAGCTGAGTGACAGCGAGTAACAAAGCCAACCTGGAGGAGCAAAGGGCCATTTGATTGCTTCAAAAAGCCTGGCAGATGCCGTGGCCTGGGTGAGGGGAAGGAGGGAGGTTTCCCTCCCTTCCAGATGGTGAGAAATTCCAGCAAGGACCTTTCCTGGAAGCAGGGTCAAACCAACCCAGCCTTGTGTGAGCCCTTGTAATTGTGGTTGTTAAATCATGGGGTGAACCAAGACGAGGTGGTTGGGTTGGGCAGGAGATGCCTCTGCTTTGGGAGGGGAAACTCTTGCTTTTTGGGGCCTGGGGCGGGTGCAGGGGGGGGCTCACAAAGATGCAGATCCCACAGAAAGGTGGGATCTCACAAGATCTTAGAGACTGGGAGTAAAAATCAAGTCAGACGGGTGGGATGCAATCCATAATAAGCCTTAATAAGCCTGTAAAAGCCACCAGCTCTTAAGGGTCTTGAACCAGAGTCTGAAAGCAGGGTTTCAGAGGCACAAACTACAGCTGAGAGGCAGCACTGCAGGTCTTCCTCGTGAAGATCCCCCCAATTCTTCGAGCACCACCTGCAGAGAGCAGGGCTGGCAGAGTTTAAAAGAGAGGGGAGGAATTGAAACCTCTTTAATGCATCAAAAAAGCTCCTTGGAAAGCTTTTTTTTTTTTTAAATTTTATTTTAATGACTACCAATCTGGTTTGAGTTGAGGTTAACCCAGCACAAGCAGAGCACGCAGGGCTCACAGTTCACCCGGTCGCTGCTAAAGAGGGGTGGGTTTGCTGTCACACAGCTCGAAGCCAGGCGGGATTTTGGACCTGCTCTGCTGTTGGACCCCTTCACACTTCAAGCCTTAGGCCGAGTTTCACAGCAAGCCAAGCGTTTGATTTGGCAGGCCGTGCTCCAGACCTGCCTTTTAAGTGGGGCTGAGCCACGAAAAAGAAAACACACGGCTCCACAATACAGCAACCCCAGCTGGTCTGGAACGGCAGGCGGGAGGGACAACCAGTCTTCTCGTGTTGGGAAAGAATTACCGAGCCTTTCCTTCCCTCCCAGCCAAGCCAAGGAAGGGAAAGGCTCAGCAAAGGGCTGAGCGGAGCTCAGAGTAAACAGAGGTGAGCTGGAAAGTTGTCTCCGGGCTGAGCCCTCGAACAATGGGGCCCAAAGGGAAATGGAAAAGCAAATATTAATGTTCTGCCATTCACGTGGCCCTGGAGAAAAGAGAACAATGCCTTCAGCGGGACACCACCTTGAGGTCTTCCTCCTCCTCCCCTCGTGCTCTGAAATGTCCCCTTAGGAGCTGGGATTTCTTTGGATGGGGCGGGAGAGCGCTGAGGGCCGCCTGCTTTTCCCCTGCCCGAGGGAAGGACGACTTCATCACAGATGTGCCCCCCACCCAAAGCCAGGCTCCTCCTCGGGAAGGAAAAATCAGAAGCACGGGAGGAGCCCTCTGGGCCGGACTGGAGCAGTGAGTCCCATCAGCTGGGGGAGAGCAGGGCCTGGGCGAGGAAAGCCCTGCACCCAACTCCTCTTAAAACAGGCAGGAAAGGGGACAAAAAGGCCAGGGACCAGCAAATTGGGAACATCTCCACAGGAAGAGGCAGAAATGAGATCTAGCTCTGGAGCCAGGCTGGGAGAGCTGGGGGGGTTCCCCTGGAGAAGAGAAGGCTCCAGGGAGAGCTGAGAGCCCCTTGCAGGGCCTAAAGGGGCTCCAGGAGAGCTGGAGAGGGACTGGGGACAAGGGAGGGAGGGACAGCACACAGGGAATGGCTTCCCAGTGCCAGAGGGCAGGGAGAGATGGGATATTGGGAAGGAATTCTTCCCTGGGAGGATGATGAGGGGCTGGGACGAAATTCCCAGAGAAGCTGTGGCTGCCCCTGGATCCCTGGAAGTGTCCGAAGCCAGCTTGGACAGGGCTTGGAGCACCCTGGGCTAGTGGGAGGTGTCCCTGCCCATGGCAGGGAGTGGAACAGAATTGGCTTTAAGGTGCCTTCCAGCCCCAGCCATTCCACGATTCTACGGGAAGAGCGCCTGTCCTGGCTGCACCACCAGCCCCTGGAAGGTTCTGTCCTGCAGGCAGGTGATCAGCAATGGCAGTGGGAATAGAGGGGAGGCTCCTTGGGCCCCTCAGGGCTCAGGGAGAGGGGGGAGGAGGCGTCCCAGGTCCCTCAGTGCCAGCTCAGAGCCGTGCAGGCCAGGCTGAAACACAGCCGCGCTCTTCTCCGGGCCTGATTGTTCCGGAGGCAAAGGAGACCAGGGAGAAGGGGAGAGAGCCCTTGTGCTGGGCCATTTGAGAGGGGCGGTTGCCATGGGAACCGCTGCGGGGTGACAGCCTCCCTCTGTGTCCTCGTGTGCCTTGGCCGGGCCGGAGCTGCAGCCTTTGGGGCTCTCACCGCGGTTCCCTCGGCGCCGCGGGAGGGACGTGCGGCCCCGCGGGGTGTTCGGCGGGTCCACACGCGGTGGGGTACCGGGGCCGAGCAGCAGCCGGGGCTCTGCTGCCCTCGCCCGCAGTCCCCCTCCTCCCGAGCAGCCCTGTGGCCTTCCGGGGAGTCGCGGAATTCCGAAGCTTGGGAAAGACCTCCCAGGCCATCGAGCCCAACCTTTGACCGAGCGCCACCTCGGCCACTAAACCACACGGCCACCCCTGGGCATTTTATGAACCCCTCCAGGGCTGGGGACTCCAGCGCCTCCCTGGGCAGCCCTTTCCAGTGCCTGGCCGCCTTTCCAGCGGAGTTTTCCCTAATGTCCGACCCGAAGCTCCCCTGGCGCAGCTTGAGGCAATTCCCCCGGTTGCCTGGGAGAAGAGGCCGACCCCGACACCAAGGACGGTTGGGATCCACCTCTGGCAGAGAAGCTGGAAAACCAGGGGCAGGCTGTGTCCTTCTGCTCCGGCCAGAAGGTCCACAAGCCACCTTCCCACTTGGTGTCCCTGCCTTTGCTGCTCAGCTGGGCCAGAACTGGGTGCACGGCGCGGGTCTGGCAGGGCCACCCATCAGAGGGTGCATGAGTTGACCCCCTGTCCTGGCTGGGAAACAGCCGTGGATGGGAAGGGCTCAGCTCTCAAAACTGGACTTCATAAAGTCGTGAAGAGACCTGCAAATCAGCAGGGCCGCCAGGTGAAGAGGGGCTGGGATGGATGGACAGCCATGCACAGGGATCTCACAACATGCTGTGCTCGAGCCCTTCTGTCTGACACACGAGGAAGCCTCTTAAAACAGAATGTTTTTATCCTTCCTTTTCCCAGACAGAGCCAAAACCTCAGGTTTTGTTGGGAGTGTTAATGAACCTCCTAGTGGGGGACGAGCCGCTGTCTTATCATTCCATCTCTCACATTCTTTCCCCAAATGGCCTAAGATAAGTTTGTAACTTATTAAAAATCAGAGGAATAGACTGAAAAGCCTCAATAGCAGTGGTTTGGGTTTTTTTTATTTCTGCAGAGCAGCCAGTAAATTATGCTGTGCTGTAACAGAGCAGGTTCATTAAATTGGACCACTTTGATGTTATCTCTGGGGCTGAGCTGGAGGAAAGGCTGGGAAAACACGTGATGCTCGGAGGGGAAAACACTTGTTTTGTTCATTAGTATGCATTAAAGCCTGGCTGCCTGGGAGCCAGGCATCACAGAGTCAATAAAGCAGCTGTGATTTCAGGTGAAAAGCAATATCCACCCTAACAAGTTCGCTCTAAGCCACCCTGAAGCTCAGGGTTTTTCTGCAGAGACCTCCAGCAAGAGCCCTCGTTGCTGAGTCCTGCAGCCCGGGGGCAAAGAGAGCTCCTGCCAGAGCTCTGTGGGACACAAAGAGCTGCAGGTTCCTCTCAGAGAAGCCCCAGAGGAAGGAAGGAAGGTGGTGGGACACCAGGGGTGAGGGGCTGAGGACCTCCAGGCGGGAGGTGAAGCGCCGGGGCGAGGCTGAATTGAGGAATGACGTCGTGGATACCAAGATTTCAGTGGAAAGCTCTGCAAACAAAGACAAACTCCCACCACTGAGGAGAACCCCAGCGTTGGTTTGAGCCTTGGAAAGGAGATCTCTCCCTCCTCTTGGGCAGGCAGGCAGTGGGGGATCCTGGATCCATAGGGGTGGGGCAGAATGTTTAAAACAAAGCCTAAATCCCACCGATACTCCTTTGCAGTGATGAAGTCTGGTCTCGCCGAGAAATGATTAAACTTGTCTCTTGATTGCTCAATCCCAGAGCAGGGTGGGGAGAAAAGCTGAAACTATCTCTGTGAGGAGCAGCTCCAGAGTTCCCTGCTCCTGCCCAGAGCCACTGAGGCCATGGCCAAAACAGCAGAGGGTTGTTTTTTAATTGCATGGTGCAGGTAAACAAGATACTTTAGCTCAAATACAATCACAGGATCTCCTGAGCTGGAAGGGACCCACAAGGACCATCCAAGTCCAACTCCTGGCCCTGCCCGGGACACCCCAGCAATCCCACCCTGGCCCTGAGAGTGCTGTACAAATGTTCCTGGAGCTCTGGCAGCCTTGGGGCCGTGCCCACTGCCCTGGGGAGCCTGGGCAGTGCCCCACCAGCCCCTGGGAAGGTAGTGAGGACCAGCAGCTGGGGTGAAGCTCTTCTCACGTGGGGAAGGTGAGGAGAAAGGGCTCAGCTTGGAGAGGGCACCAAGGAGACACGGACACGCCAGCTGGAGGGAGAGGTGAGTTGGGAATGACGGCCCACATCCAGGGGGGCAGGGTGAGGATGTAAAGATGCTGCTGGGCTGGGGCAGGTCCCAGCTGATATTCCGCCCCACCTCAAAACACCCTGCTCAGCTCTACTGCATCTCCCGTGTTCCCACCAAATGCCGACCGCCGCTGGGATGTGCTTGTTCCCTGATGGATATCTTTCATCCCTGCAAAACACTGCAGACTGCTTCAGCACTAAACATGACAAAAAGGCAGCTCAATTACTGTCTCCTCTTCCCCCCGCCCCCCCCCTTTATATAACAATTTATTTTACAGCCTGATTGCTGGCGGCAGATGTGGGTTTACCAGCAGCTTTACAGAGTCTCACTCCCGGAGAAAATGAAAAAAAAAAAAAAAAAAAAGCCACCAGCAAAAAGGACATTCTGGGGCTGCACAGCCAAGTGCTCGGATATTAAATTGTGCTGAGGCAGATCTTGCCTCCGAGAGCCTAATCCCGGGAGCCTGAAGTGGCTGCTCAGCACTTCGCGGCAGCAGAGACGGGGAGGTGGTGGCAGCGCTCCCAGCACACCCACCGCCGCCCAGGCCCCTTCCCAAAAGGGCTTTGCCCTTGCCCTGCCCACCTCCTGGTTTTTGCAGGACCCTGGAGGTGGCTGAGCCTTTCCCTTGCACCTTCCCACATCCCGCCGTGTCTCCGGAGCTGGAAACCAGCTTAGGCTGGGAAGATTGGAAATGAACGTGGAGAGCAGCACGTGGAGCTGACGCGTCTGGTCCTCCGGGGAGAAACGGGCTGCCCTCCCCTCTCTGGGGAAAGCTGGGATACAGGCAGAGCTTCTCTTGCTCTCCAGGTGTGGTATCCAAGAGGAACACAGCTCATTTAATCAGCCTTGCCTTTGCAAAGCCTCCCAAGGCTGCTCTGGGGGGTGTGTTGCTGGAAGTCTGTCCCAGGGCAGCTCCTCCCAGCCACACTTCCCCAAACCCAGCTCTCAATGGGTTAAAATCACTGAGAGCCCCTTGCAGGGCCTAAAGGGGCTCCAGGAGAGCTGGAGAGGGACTGGGGACAAGGCCTGGAGGGACAGGACACAGGGAATGGCTTCCCAGTGCCAGAGGGCAGGGTTAGATGGGATATTGGGAAGGAATTCTTCCCTGGGAGGATGGTGAGGGGCTGGGACGAAATTCCCAGAAAAGCTGTGGCTGCCCCTGGATCCCTGGAAGTGTCCAAGGCCAGCTTGAACAGGGCTTGGAACAACCTGGGCTAGTGGAAGGTGCCCCTGCCCACAGAACAAGACGTTCTCTAAGGTCCCTTCAACCCAAACCGTTCTGGGATTCTGTGAGTGTCTTCCAGTACAAAGACAGGAGAGAAACAAGCTTTTGGAACTCTCTGCAGCTTCCTGAATCCCAGCCAGGACAGATGACAGGGTAATATTCTTTTAATGCTTCAGAAAGGAGAGAATGCAGCCCAGGACTTGGCCAGGGACGGTCCCTGGAGCTGGAGAGGAGGTGGCAGTAAAAGTGTTTTTAGAGAGAAATCCGACTCCTTGGGTATTTCCCCGCGGGTGTTCCTGCCATTCCCTGTTATTTCCTGATTGCAGCAGCTGAGTCACGGCTGAGAGAGTTCAGGAGGAAAACTAACAGGTCCTGGTGTCCCTGGTGACCTCTCCAGAAAACCAGAGCTGGGAGTTTTGCACGTGGGATGAGCAGAGGGAATTTGTGAAAGGCCTGAAAGTTGGGCCGAGATTGTTGGGAATTAGCAATGAGGATGCTCAGAGCGGGGTGAGAAGTGAAAGGGGGGCAGGCAAATGGTGGGATGTTTCCCTCTTGTTTAAGAAGGTGCAAAAAAATGAGGGTCTTTGTGTTTTCCACAGAAACTTGAAGTGCCTGTCCTTAATTTTATCCATTTTTTTAACGTAGTTGGTGAGCGAAATTTGGGGAGAAAAGGATGGATATTTTCCCTGGAGCTCCAGGCCCTGGAGCCCAAGCCTCAGAAAATGTGAAGGTTCTCAGGCTGACAAGCTTTGGGGTTAAACAGCAGCGAGAGACCCTGTCACCTGAACAGAAGCAAAAGGGGAATTCAAAGGACGAGATTTTTAAACTCAGCAATCCTCCAAATCAGGATTTCCCAAGCACCAGCCCTGTGCTGGCTGGCGGGATATGGGGTGGTGGAAGAGGTGGGGCCAATAGGAAGAGGGAGCTGCCCCGAACCCTGAGCTGGGTGAGGCTGCTGTGGCTCCAGACCCAGACAACCCTCCCCCATGTTATCCCATAACCGCTGTGCAATCCCAATCTGCCCTTCCCCTGCACCCCATCATCGTCCCCCACCCCAGGCAGAGAGTCCCAAAGGTCACGGATGTCGCATCCCAGAGCTCTGGGAGTGTCCCAGGCAGGGCTCTTCTCCCCTGGGCTGAGGCAGAGCCGCGTGTCCTTCGCAGGGAGGGCAGGGAAGCAGCAGGGAGCGGAGGGGACGACTCCCTATTATTTTTCCTCCCAGGCTGGGCTCGGTGCCAGCGGTGCTGCTGGTATAAATTATGGAGTGTGATGACAGGGACATTTTTAAAGGAGAACAAATCACCAGATGACTTTTTTTTCGAGCTTCTTTCCTCTGGTCTGAAGTGATGCTAATGAGGGAGGTCAAGCCGTTTCCATCTCTGCTACACGAGCTGGGACGTTTATCTCTTCTGACACAAAACCCACCCCCCCCACACACCTCCTAGAGCAGACTCTCCTCTTTCAGTTTGCGTGGCTGGGGTGTCCCTTTCCAGGGAGGAAACCTCCTCCAGAAGCTGTGATGGGATGATGCACCAGCACTTTCCCCTGTGGTGATCAGCTGGAACAGCCCTGCTGTTGGATCCCACATCCAGGATGCTTCAAGGACACCTCGGGGTGTGCTGGGAACAGCTGGAACAGGGCCAGCTGCCCACAGGGAGGCTTGGAGCACAGCAGGACTCCCAGAGAATGCTGCCTTCACGCAGGGATAACGTCTTGGCAAGCAGCGTGTCAGGGAGTGTCAAGCAGCACTTGGAGAGACATCATCCTTCCAGCCCTGATCTCACAGCCCAAACATCCCATATTCCAGTGATCCACACGGGAAGCACTCCCATTTCCAGAACAGCAGACGCCAGACCACACACACGCTGGTTATTTGAGTAAAACTCGATGTATACTCCCCTGCGCACTCAGATCCCTGAAGTCTGGGAGACAGCTCCCAGGGAGGCAGCTTTTCTGGGAGAGGGCTGCCTTCCCTTCCTGCTGTGGCAGCTGGAAGTGGCTCGGGAGCCCCCATCCTCACAACAGCAAACCTGGGCTCCCAGCTCCTCCTCTAGGGGCAGTTCAGATGTGTCCCGTTGAAGGGCTGGGATTGTGGGTCTGTTCCCTGAGGAGAAGATGCCACCTCCTGCAGACAGGCTGGATGTTCTCAGGGAGGGTTCCAGGGAAGCTGGCAGGGCTCAGACAAGAGGGATTGACTCCTCCAGGGTGCAGCTCCTCATGGAAATAGGTGGTGGATGTTGAGATGTCCCCTGGGCTCTGGGGCCCCTGAAAATGGTTGGAGGAACAAGAGTCCTTGGGAGCTCATGGAGTCACAGTTTGGGCTGGAAGGGACCTTAAAGATCATCTTGTTCCATGGGCAGGGACACCTTCCACCAGCCCAGGTTGCTCCAACCTGGCCTTGGACACTTCCAGGGATCCAGGGGCAGCCACAGCTTCTCTGGGCAACCTGGGCCAGGGCCTCCCCACCCTCCCAGGGAAGAGTTTCTCCCTGCTCCAGATGTCCCCAGGTAGGTGTTTACAGAGGAGAGGCTGAAAAGGCAGTGGCCCGTGGCAGCACAGTTGGGAAAGCACATCCAGAATAATTTCTGGGAGAGATGTACCCGGGTGGTGGCCATATCCTGGCTTTGGGAGCACTTGTGGTGGCCAAACAGGCAGGGATTTCTCTCACTGCCGGGCGGACAGTGCAGGGCAGGTGTGAAATAGCTCTTGTCACCCGTGGAAAGCTTCATCAGGAAACAGAAGTCACTTCCAATTATCCCTGCTGAGCCCTGGCATATTTGTCAGGTGAGGTGAGAGCCTGGAAAACGAGAGCTGGCTCCAGCTGGGCACTGCAGCATCGCTCCAGGGCACCCAAACCTTCCCTCCACGGTCCATAAAAGCTCTTGCTGCTGGGAATGGCTCCGGGTGAGCTCATGGAGCCACAGAATGGTTTGGGTTGGAAAGGACCTTTGCCGTAAGCAGGGACACCTTCCACTGGACCAGACCTGGCTCCCAGCCCCATACCTGGTCACACTCGTGACTCACGCTGGGATTTTGGCCTTGTTTAACAGGAGAGTGGTGATTTTGCTCCAGTCTAAGAAAAAACCTCCCCGTGGACTGATTTATGTTCACCTTCAGCGCGAATTCCTGGCCAAGCCATCCTGAAAATGCCACTGGACACCTTCCTGCAGGGCCAGCAACACTGGCAACCCCAAACACCCCAAGACACTGGCTCAGTTCCTTAAAAATTCAAGGTTTATTCACATTCATGGTTCTTACTTTTACATTCTGCAACCAGCTCAAAAACCATAAGACTAAAAAAATACTGGGGGGGTTTTGTTGGGTTTTTTTTTTTTGTTTTTTTTTTTTTTTTTTTTTTTTAAAATAGGGAAAGCAAAAATTAATAATTAATAGCCTTTCTTTCAACAGAAGAATATTAAACACTCTAATAAATACCGTAAGAAGTAGTGGTGATGCTGCCCGTGTTTCAGAAGAGCTGGTTTCTTTCTTTATTCTCCCGGATTGCTGGGTGATAACAAACCTCTAAGAAAGATTCATCTTTGAAAAGAGAGGAAAAAAAAAATGCAAAAAAAGCCCGAGACCAGGCTCAATCCCCTGGAGCATTCCCATTTGGTGATGGGGCTGCGTGTGCCTGACACTAATTAATTAATTTCCTCGATTTAAATTGCTCCTTCTGCATCCCCAATCCGCAGGAAAACTTCAAACCAGACCTGAATGCATAAGAGGGGAAGTAGAGTTTATTTAAGGTATGGTTTAATAGCAGACGGTTTTGTCTTTGGGGTTTGTTTGGCTTTGTTTTCTGTTCTGTCTCCCAGACTGGGGGTTTGCTGTCGGGGGATGCAGCAGATCCAGGTGAACTGGTTTTGACCCGTTTGGGGTCGGGGGTGTGTGCTGGGAACGGGTTTAAAGCTGTAGGAAGAGCAGCTGGGAGACATGGGGGCTGTTCCCTGCGCTGAACCACGCGGGAATCACCCAACCCCAGGCTGGCTGGGGTGGGAAGGGACCTCAGAGCCCACCCAGTGCCACCCCCTGCCACGGGCAGCGACACCTTCCTCTATCCCAGGTTGCTCCAAGCCCCGTCCAAGCTGGCCTGGGACACTTCCAGGGATGGGGCAGCCGATAATTTACCTGCCCCATCACCCAGGTAATTTATGAAGTGTTGAAGGCGATCTAATTCCTAAAAGGAGCCGGGGAAGCGCGCGGCAGGCGGGACCTTTGGAGCTGGCCGTGCCCCCGCACGGAGGGGGAGCCGCGCGATGCCACCGCCCGGGCGGGGACAGCGGCGACACCGCGGGCTGCCGCTCCGTCCAGCGGTGCAACGCTTCCCTCTAGCGACACGGGAGCCGAAGGACAGCGGTGCCGCCGCGCTGGAATCCCGGCGGTGGCGGGGAATCCTGCGGCGCGGGCTCGGTGGGGGCGATTTTTCGCCCCCATCCTTTAAAACTCGGGCTCCGTAAATTGGAAACGCCCCTCCTGCCGCCCAGCTGCGGGACGCTCTGAGGGCCGGGGAGCGGGGGGTGGGATTCCCTGGTCCTCTTTCTGAGGAGGATGATTTGGGTGCTTCATCCCCTCAGCTCCTCAGAAGCCTGTGCTGGGTTCTCTCCGCTCCCGGAGGGACAGTGAGCCCGAGTGACGCTGTCCTGCAGGGACGGGCACAGGGACCCCCCGGGCTGGGCTGGTGGAGTGGGGCAGCTCTGCTCCCACTGCTGGGACCTCACTGGGCTCAGCGTGATGTGCAAAAGCCGCGGCCTGGCTTGGGCTCAACCCCAGGCTGCCCAGAGAAGCTGTGGCTGCCCCCGCATCCCTGGGAGTGTCCGAGCCCAGGTTGGACGGGGCTTGGAGCAATCTGGGCTGGTGGAAGGTGTCCCTGCCCACGGCAGGAGGTTGGAATGGATGGGCTTTAAGGTCCCTTCCCGCCGAAACCGCACCGTGATTCTTTAAATCCTTCGTGATTTCCACCCCAGTTGCAGTTACCAGGGAGCCCCCCGGCTAATCAGGGTGAGAAAGCTGCTGCCTTCCTCAGCAGCCAAAAAAACCCCACCCTGGCTCAACTCACATCAATTTTATTCTGCTTTTTGTTTCTACAGCCTGAAAATATAAATGAAGGCATCCAGAACCTAAACTGCACCTTAAACGGGGAGAGCACGGAAGCGCAGCCCGTCCCAGGCAATGATGGAAACCTGGATCAGGCTCCAGCTGCGACGGGAAGGGAAGGAGTGGGAGGGGGCGCTGCTTTCCCTCAGAGCTGCCGGGTGCGAGGGGCTCCTTTGGGTCCCCGAAATCCAAAAGCGGGGCTTGTCTCTGGGCCATCACCAGGTGGCCCCAGAAAACAGCTTTTGCCCGTCTCGCTGAACCTCCCGCGGCTGATGATCCACGGAAAGCCGCGGATTTTCAGCTGGGCTGGGGAAGGGACGAGAGGGCGACAAAGGCCGCGTGCTGGTTTGGCAGCCGGGCAGCAAGGTTTGCTGATGGGGCTGTCCCTGCCACCGGGACCCCTCGTGTCAGCCTTCCTGTGTCCGCAGGGTCCCCCTGAGAAGCTCAGGCAGGGGAAGATGCTTCCCTGCTGCCCTGGCAGCACGTCCTGTGCCTGTCCTCCGGCTGTCACCCCAGGGAGATGAAGTGCTGGATATCCAGCAAGAAATTCCTGCCCCGGCTCTCACCAGCCAGCTGGAGGAACTCGGTGAAAATAAAAAGGGCCGAAAGAGGGCAGGTTTTAGCTCAGATTCCTCCCCCAGCCCAGCAAACACAGGTGCTGGCTGCAGCAGGGATGTGCTCCAGGAGCAGGACACCCACGGGGCACCCCCAGCCTCTGGCTACTGACTCTCACAATGGACCCGCCAGAGTCTGACCACAAATCTCCTGCCCGGGTGATGTCCCCCTGACATGACCTTCCCAAGGCTGATGGGTTCCTCATGTTCACCTCCCCACTCTCGTGCCTTCCTCCCCTGGGATGAGCACGATAAGCCTGGCTTGGGCTGTAATTCCAGCCTGGAGCTGAGAACACGCAGCTCCAGCCCTATTTCTACACTTAGTTACGGGGCCTGGAGCCCACCTGATTGAGTTACAGCTTTGCTGCATCAGCTGCCTCCGGGATTGGCAGGCAGGGAACGTGCAGCACCACGTGGAATCACATCAGTGGGCTGTCCGTGCCCTCACACTGCTCCGCCTGCAGGATGCCAAGCAAAGTGGGAATTCCCCAGATCCCAGAGGCTTGGGAACATCTTCATGGAATAACAGAACCCCAGAATGGTTTGGGTTGGGAGGGACCTTAAAGCTCATCCCATTCCACCCCCTGCCATGGGCAGGGACACCTTCCACTGTCCCAGGTTGCTCCAAGCCCTGTCCAACCTGGCCTTGGACACTTCCAGGGATCCAGGGGCAGCCACAGCTTCTATGGGAATTCCAGCCCAGTCCCTTCTTATCCTCCCATGGAAGAATTCCTTCCCAGTCTCCCATCTCTCCCTGCCCTCTGGCACTGGGAAGCCATTCCCTGTGTGCTGTCCCTCCCTCCCTTGTCCCCAGTCCCTCTGCAGCTCTCCTGGAGCCCCTTTAGGCCCTGCAAGGGGCTCTCAGCTCTCCCTGGAGCCTTCTCTTCTCCAGGGGAACCCCCCCAGCTCTCCCAGCCTGGCTCCAGAGCAGAGGGGCTCCAGCCCTGTCCCCTTCCAGCCCTGAGGCTTTGGTTTATTTAAGCTGCTGCTACAGAAGGAATTTGGGGCTGCCTTGAGGGGTCCATTAGTCAGGTGTGGATTAACAGCTCCCATCTGCCCTCCCACATTATCCTGGCGCATTTTTCCCCCCTCAGTCGGGCTCCAGCTGAGTAAAGTAGCTGTAAAAAAAAAAACTCTGCACCTGCTAAAGAGTGCAGAGCTGGCTTCCCCCGCTCTGGCCATGGAGTAGCTCCTTTCAGGGAGGGAAAAACAAACCAAAAACCAGCCAAGAAATCAAACAGGACACGCAGCAAATGAAGTGCTCTGACATTTTGGGGGGCTAAGCAGAAATTCGTGGTGCAAATCACCCGAGGAGGCAATTTGAGATGCTGCTGGAGAGCCCTGGGTGATTCATGAGCCCTAAATCTCCACCAGCCCTGTGCTTTCACTGTCCTTGCCGTGCTTACAGCTCGGAAGGCTCCAAGATTTACTGCCCTGGGAATGGGTGCTGGGAAATGGGGGGTTTTTCCAAGCCTCCTGCTTATCACTGGCAGCAAGGCTAATCCATTTTTCCCTTTTTTTTTTTTTTTAACCTTGGGGCAGAGTGGCACAGCAAAATTAGAGGGGGAAATCTGCATCGCTGACTCCCTCCCCAGGAAAAACTGCCCCGGGGCAGGAATTTGGGGCAGGAAGGGGCTGAGATCCTGCATTATCCGGGATGGGAATGAGGGCTGGATGGGGTTTGGAGCAGCCTGGCCTAGTGGTCTTCAGTCAGGTGTGTTCCATATCCCCCTCCTCGCCCCAAATCCCAATTTTCCCTCGGAGAGCTGTGCTGTGTATCCAAACTCCATGCCATGTCCCGGGGGGGACAATGAAAGCACCAGGATTTCAGTGCCTTCTCCTCGAGCCCCAGGACGCTTGTGAGCAACAACAGCAGCTCTTCAGAGCAGTTATTTACCCAGCTGGAAAGCAGAGAGCCACAAGGGTAAGTTAGTTCCCTCCAGGCAAAGGGCGTTGGATGTCCCAGGATCGCGGCTCATCCCGGTGAGAGGAAAGGGTTGCTCCTCCCTTGCCCTCAGGGAGGGTCTCAGCAGCCCCTAAAAGTGTCCTCAGGGAAGCAGAGCTGAGGGGATGGAGTGTCTGTTCCCAGCCCCGGAATGTTCTGGGCTGGGAGGGAATTTAAAGTTCCTCTCGTTCCACCCCGTGGCGTGGGCAGGGCCACCTTCCACCAGCCCAGGCTGCTCCAAACCCTGGCCTTGGGCGCTTCCAGGGATGGGGCAGTTCCTCTGGGCAACCTGTTGGGGTTGGACTCGATGACCTTACAGGTCCTTTCCAAACTAAATGATTCCGTGATCCCTTGGCACCTTCTGAGGGCAGCAGCAATTTGGGCACGCGGAGTCCGAGGTGCAGCACAGGAACCCCAAAAGCTGCTGAAACCTCAAGCCCTAAAATGATCCCAGGAGGAAATCCTGCTTTCCTCACGCTCCGCACATAGGATTTTATTCCAAGCATCCAGGCAGTCCTGAGCGTGGATGTTGAGGGAGGAGTGGGAGCGCCGTTTGGCTGGATCTGGAATGCGGGGCGGCCCCGTGTCCCCTCCCGGTGGGACGCAGCACTCGGGGCCGGGCCAAAATGACGTCTGGCATCTCAGCAAATCCCGGGAACAAAGGCGGGGAGCTCGCTGCCTTTGTCCCTGCCCGCTCCGGTCAGGTTTGTTCCTCCTGCCGAATTTCGTGGCTTGGCAGGGAGAAAGGGACGGGCAGAGTTAGGGCTGCGCTGCAAGCATAGCACAAAAAGAGTGATTTTTTGGTAAAAATCCCAGCCTAACCCACCAGAAACCCTCTGTGCTCGCCTTGCTTTAACCTGCAAGGCTGTCCTGGCTCTGTGGGAGTTTGCAGAGGGCATTTCCAGGCAGTTTCACATGGAGGAGATTCCTCTTGATCCAGCAAAAATCGGTAAGCTGTGGCATCCTGCCCCAGGATGCTGAGAAGGATAAAAGCTCGTAAAGCTTCCTCGTGGGTTTGCATGAATTCATGGAGGGGAAAAAAAAAAAAACAACACCAAAAATTCTAATCCACACCTGCCCTGGCCCTGTGCTGCTCCAGCTGCTTCCACTCCTGGCTGCTGGGCCACATGGATTTTGGGCTGCCTCGGAAAGGCGGTTTCCAGACCTTTGGAGGAAGTTTGTTCTTCCTCCGTGGCTGTTTCAGTGCTTCCTGGGGATGAGGCTGTGAAGTCAGCTTTAGGCTGGTCCTTGGAGGACTTTGCTTGGCCTGAGGAGGCATCTGAGGTCATGCTATGGAGCTGAGCTGCCGTGCTGCAGATGAACGGATTATTTCCCACTCCTGCATTAGGAGCTCTGTGGATTTAGCCATTTCTCCACTATGATGCTGCTTTTATCCAACCCTCCATCCCTCCCTCTGCACATCCCTCCATCCTCCGTCCACCCAGGAGTTCCTGGAGACCCCTCTGAGCCACCAGACCTTGGTGCTTTTCCCAGGAGCCTGGGAAAGAGCAGGCAGGGATGGAGGGACCTGCTCCAAGGGACACGGGGTTGGACGCTGGTAGCTGAGACAAAGCACAGGAAAACTCCCAAGGGAGGCTTTTCCCCAGAAACCACCGGAGAAAAACTGGTGGCAGAGGCGTGAATTGAGCACTTAGAGGGGTAATCTAGGGTGAAACGTTCAGTATCGGTCTGTCCGTCTGTCTTTATTCCCCTGTGCCCCCCTGCTCTCCCCCATTAACCCTCTCCGGGGCTGTCACCCTCCTGCAGCCCCGGCTTTCCCGGGAGGAAGGAGTCCCGTTAGATCCGCGGTGCTCTTTTCCCTCCGAGTTGATATCCCAAAGTCTCCCCTGGGACTCACAGGCTGTTCAGCCCTCGGTGATCCTGCGGTACCCGGCCTCGTTGTCCAGCGAGGGGGATGCAAAGTCCTCGGAAGGGAGGAGAGTGGGTGAGGGGGGGAAGGAGAGGGGCACAAGACAAGGCGCGCTGACCCCCCCAAAAGCCTCAGCCAGGGGCTTCTCCCCACCGTCAGGGCTCACAAACCGGGATGAGACTTTCTTGCACCGCCAGTGCTGCCTCTCGCAGGAACTCATCCACGAACCCCCCGAGCCAGCTAGAGACACCAGTGCCGTGCCTTGTCCCACCAGTGGCTATTCCAGAAGCGGCTGCCGCGGTTCTGGCGCTCAGCGCAGCCCTCGGGCTGGTCCCGCATCCCAGAGGGGAGGCTCTTAATTATCCCAGCGGTCCCCAAGAACGGGGGCAGCCCTAATTACAGCCCCGGCCCGCTCACTCCCTTCGGGTTGGTGTCTCTGCTTGTAACGCAGGAACAAAAGACAAGTGATGCCGCTAAGAAGGAAAGAGCAGGGGAGGGAGAGAGGATCCGGGGCGCTCCAGGAGTTGCGATGGTCTTTGCAAACCGATTTCCCACCCCCACCTCGAGGTCACCAGATTCGGCAGCAACCTCTGGCAAGAGCTGCCGCTCCAGGGTTTCGCTTTGCCTGCGTGAGGAAGGGCTAATTGGATGCAGATTAAAAGTCACTCTTGGGGATAATCCGCGAGCGGCCGTGGAAGCGCGGGAAGGGAAGGATCGCTCCGCTGGCTCTGGAAGTGTGAGGACTCCGGGGCTCTTTGTGCTCCACCAAAGGAAAAAAAAAAAAAAGATGAAGAACGAAAAAAGATAGTTTGAAGCGCAAGATGAGCTGGGGGAAGGGAGATGGGATGGGGTGGGGGGAGCTGGGAAGNGGGCCCCCGGGGGCTTTGGGCCCTTTGAGCTCCACCAAAAGAAAAAAAAAAAAAAGATGAAGAACGAAAAAAGATAGTTTGAAGCGCAAGATGAGCTGGGGGAAGGGAGATGGGATGGGGTGGGGGGAGCTGGGAAGAAATAATTGCCATCTCTGAAAACAGTTACTATGGCAGCAACAGTCTTCGTGCTGCCGGAGCGAAATGTTGGGGACGAGCGAGCGGTGCCTTTGTCACATCCTCAGACACACATTTAGATGCTAATGCTGGCTTTAGCCTTGGCTGCTTAACCTCGATAGGCTGGGAAGGGCGGGGGGTGGAGGAGAAAAAGCGAGGAAGGGGGGAAGAATATGCAAAAGATGGGCTTCCTCTCCCTAAATTTACCACCGGCTGGACTTGGCAGACTCCTCTCAGCTGCGATTAACACTGTTATTTCTGCGTTTAATATTCCGCGGAGGTCTTAACAGCTTATTTATGGGTAGCTGGCATTAGCTGCAGCATAATTCACCGCCGCGACGCTCCTGTTTATCTCCATCCCCTTGGGACTGTCTCATATGAGGCTGTTTTTGAGCACATCCCCAGGTTTGATCGGCCTGACTATCCCATCTCGCCTTCTTTTTATAACCGGCGGGGTGCAGAGGAGGGAAGTCTCCCCTTTGGACTTTTGGGGGGAGGAAGGGGAAGAAATTTTCGTGGCCTGTTCCGCTTTTCTTGAGGCTCAAAGCTGCCTCCAGGAGCAGGGAGGAGGGAGAGGGGGAATTCCCTGGGTTGTGCTACCTGACACATCACCGAGGGCTGAAGCGGCAGCTCCCGCACTCCCGGACCCGAGCGCGGGCTCACAGCCCGAAGGTAAATTCCTAAACCCCAGCCCCACCGCACACAGATTAGCCACTAATTCTGGGAGCAGCCCGGGATGCCCTCGCTTTGGGATTATCCTTCCCAGCCGCCTTTAGAAAGCTTTTGCTGCAGGAATTCGGGCAGGAGAGATGAGAGCGGCGCCAGTGCCGCGTCTGCTGCTGGCACCGCTCACAGTTATGACCCTATTCTTCTATTTCTGGCATTTCCCCCCCCTCTTTAATGCTCCAGCTCCTGCAGTCGGGTGATCACTCGCAGCTTCCTCCACTTGCTCTCAGAACCTCGTTGCTTTGGCGAAGTAAGACCTGAGCTCACACCAGCTCAAAGATCAGTCGATCAGGGCGACCCCGGGGCACAAAATGCTTTCGTTTTCCAGACCATCCAGCGCCTGTGCCTTGATCTGGGGATGGTGGTGCTGCTCACACGTGCCAAGGAGCTTTTCTCCCACCTGCACGTTGCTGGGGACGGAGCTCCCTGCGCTTCTCCCGCCGTCACCACGTAGTGATCTCCACCCAAACGGTGCCCAGTGTCACCTCCAAGAGACTGTCCCGGGAGCCGCCTGTATTTTTTATGATGACATGTGCAGCCTTATCTCCGTGCAAAGCCACAACACACCTTCTTGGGATGAAATATGGATACCAGAAGTGATCCCACTCCAGCCCGGCAAATCCTCACCGCGCGCTGTTGAGGGGGGGAGGAGGGGGGAAAGCACCTCAAATGAAAAGCAGTATCTGTCTTCTGCAGTGCACTTCTTTCTCTGAGGCTTTCTGGTTAAGCTGTCAGCTACAGTTGATATTTATTTTCCAAATGCTGTGAAAGAGGGGATGGGTAAAGTTGCAGGAACCGCCCTGCTGCTGCTTTTTGGCTCAGGAGCAAGGTCAGAAATAAATGCAGCAGCACCGGCACAGAGAAGCTGTGGCTGCCCCATCCCTGGAAGTGTTCCAGCCCGGGTTGGATGGCTTTTGGAGCAGCCTGGTCTAGAGGAAGGTGTCCCTGCCCGCGGCAGGGGGTGGGACTGGATCTTAAGGTGGAGGTAGGTGTTTAAGGGTCGCCTCTACGAGTAGCTGGGACAGCAGCTCCACGGCTCAGAGTGTGGTGGGCCCTGGGGGGCTGTCCAGACACGGAGAGCTCAGGGGCTTTGAGGTGTGTTGAGGGCACTCACAACATTTACAAAATATGAGACACAAACCCCGTTAACGGCAGTGATGGACGGAGCCCAGTCCTGCCCCGGATCCAGCACAGGGCAGGTTTTCCCCTCGTGGCATCTCTGTGCTTTGGGAGCCTGTCACGGCTGCGGGGGACACACGTGCTGCATTTCCCGGCACCACACTTCCCAGGAAGAGAGCATGGCTCTCCCGCATCCCGCTCCACTCCCCACCGGTGCCAGCGGTCCCTGCAGGGCTGTGCCTGAACAGCCTCTTGGTCCCCCCCCCCCGCTTCCCTCAGCCTGCTGCAGGACAAGGTCTCTCCCCGTGTCTCACGTGCAATGAATAATCCTAGAATCCCAGAATCCCAGACTGGTTTGGGTTGGAAGAGACCTTAAATCTCATCCAGTGCCACCCCCTGCCACGGGCAGGGACACCTTCCACCAGCCCAGGTTGCTCCAAGCCCCGTCCAGCCTGGCCTTGGACACTTCCAGGGATCCAGGGGCGGCCACCCCATGAATAACACCACGGCTTGGCTGCTATTTTTAGGGGTTTTCCCTGCTTTCTGTGGCCGGTGAGGATGCCGGGCATAAGGATAACCAAGCGCTCGGCGCAGGTGGATCTCTCTGCCGGGGGCCCCCGAGGAGCAGAAGCGCAGGCAGGAGGAGCAGTGCAGGCAGGAGGAGCAGTGCAGGCAGGGGCAGGTGAAGCGCAGGCAGGGGCGGCGCAGGCAGGAGCGATACGGGCAGGACGGGAGGCGGAGCGGGAGGAAGGCGGCGGCGCGGCCCCTCCTCCTCCTCCTCCTCTTTCTCCTCCTTCCCCTCCTCCTTCTCCTGCTGCCGCTGCTGCCGCTGCCGCTGCCGGGCGGGGCGGGGGTCTCCATCCCGGCGCTGGGCAGCCTCGTGGAGCCGAGCTGCGCGTTCCCCGCTCGCCGCTCCCTGCTCCCGGTCCCCGCCGCCCGAGCCGTGCCCCCGCCGCGGGCCGGCGGCGCGGGGATGGGCGCGGGGCTGTGAGCGGGGCGTGAGCCGTGGCCATGGGGAACATCTCCTCCAACATCTCCGCCTTCCAGTCCCTGCACATCGTCATGCTGGGCCTGGACTCGGCGGGCAAGACCACGGTGCTCTACCGGCTGAAGTTCAACGAGTTCGTCAACACCGTGCCCACCATCGGCTTCAACACCGAGAAGATCCGGCTGAGCAACGGGACGGCCAAGGGCATCAGCTGCCACTTCTGGGACGTGGGCGGGCAGGAGAAGCTGCGCCCGCTCTGGAAGTCCTACAGCCGCTGCACCGATGGCATCATCTACGTGGTGGACTCGGTGGACGTGGACCGCTTGGAGGAAGCCAAAACGGAGCTGCACAAGGTGACCAAGTTCGCGGAGAACCAGGGCACCCCGCTGCTCGTCATCGCCAACAAGCAGGACCTGCCCAAGTCGCTGCCGGTGGCCGAGATCGAGAAGCAGCTCGCCCTCCACGAGCTGACCCCTTCCACCACGTACCACATCCAGCCCGCCTGCGCCATCATCGGCGAGGGGCTCACGGAGGGCATGGACAAGCTCTACGAGATGATCCTCAAGCGCAGGAAGTCCCTCAAGCAGAAGAAGAAGCGGTAGAAGCCCCGCCGAGGCGGGGAGGGATGGGGGAGCAGACAAAGGAACCGAGGGGGAGACAGAACCAAAGCGATTCTTCTGGGTTTAATTGTTATT
>VXAY01001732.1:68035-99679 GCA_013399855.1 Oxyruncus cristatus
AAAATCCAAACCAGCAGTGAAAGTACAGCACCACAAATCCAAAAAACCAGCAACATTTGGGAGAGTATGGTTAAAAGCACGGAGAGCTGAAGGAGGAGGAAAGATGAACCATGGAATCGTTTCAGTTGGAAAACGAGCAACGAGGAAATGTCTCGGCAACAGATGGTGACAGTGACAATTTGTGAGGGAAAGCACCAGAGAAGGGGGAGGAGTGAGGACTGGAAAGCCCCTTTCTCTCCAGCCTGGGGTCGAAGCCCACTCTGAGAAGGGTCAGGGACTGGTCAGAGGAACAGAAACATCCCCAAGAAGAGAGATGGAATGTCTCGCTTTCAGGTACAAAACCAGTGACAACTGCTCGGGTTTGCCGTTTCCCCCGTCCTTAGGGGATGTTCCAGTTCACTGTTCCTTGACAACTGCTGTGAAATTGGCAGTTCTGGGCCCATTTAGTACTTTCTTCTTGTTCTGCACTGTCCTGTGTGAAGTTTTGAGGTTGCAAGGGGTGCCTCTGGTTCTGGAGAGTAAAGAAAAATGGCCCTTCGGAGTTTCCAGGACTCCAAATCCCTACTTGCTCCCAGCCCCTTGCCTCAGGGGTCTGGGGAACACTAAATATCCCTAAAAACTTGGATCAAACTGGGACCAAACTGAGGCAGACCAGGCGTCAGGGGACATCCAGGCACGTGCTGCTGCCTCGTGGCAAATGGGAATGAGGGAGAAGCTTGTGGGGGGTTAAATCATCTCATCCCCAGCACAGTGTGAGAGCTGTCCTGGGACAATCCCCCTGAGACGGGAGTATCCTCCATCCAGGAACTCTTCCCTGCAAAGCCTTCATTTGCTTTAATGACTCTGATTTGGAAGTCAATCCAGGCTGGCTTTCCTGAAGATGCCTGCCCGGAGCAGCCCTGGAGGAACTTAAAAACAACAGCAACTGGTTCCAGCTTCACATCAGCTCCCTCAGGCTTGACAAAAACCGGGGGGAAATGCAGCAACAGAACACTTGAAAAGGTACCTCCCTGAACTTGCTCATACCCAGGCTTTTGGCACAGTCAACTTCCAAGCCCTCAAGGCTGGAAAAAAACAGAGAAGCATCATCATCACAGACTGGTTTGGGTTGGGAGGGACCTTAAAATCATCTCATCCCCCCCCCTGCCATGGGCAGGGACACATTCCACTAGCCCAGGTTGCTCCAAGCTGGCCTTGGACACTTCCAGGGATCCAGGGGCAGCCCCGGCTTCTCTGGGCAACCTGGGCCAGGGCCTCTCCACCCTCAGAGGGAAGAATTCCTTCCCAATATCCCATCTCTCCCTGCTCTCTGGCAGTCGGAAGCCATTCCCTGTGTCCTGTCCCTCCAGCCCTTGTCCCCAGTCCCTCTCCAGCTCTCCTGGAGCCCCTTTAGGCCCTGCAAGGGGCTCTCAGCTCTCCCTGGAGCCTTCTCTTCTCCAGGCTGGACAATCCCAGCTCTCCCAGCCTGGCTCCAGAGCAGAGGGGCTCCAGCCCTCGGAGCACCTCCGGGGCCTCCTCTGGACTCGCTCCAGCAGATCCATGTCCTTCCTGTGCCAGAGGCAGCACTTCAGGTGGGGTCTCACCAGCAGTTTATTTTGGGAGATCTGGAAGGCACAAGGTTTGCAAAGGAACAGCACGCTGGCAAGGGAGGGTTTCTGAACTATCTTCTAGCAGTCACTATTCAAAAAAAAAAGGCTTATGTTTCAGTGAAATGTCACCACAACTTGGACAGAAAAATCAAGAGCAAAACAGACTGTCCCCTCTCTGCTGCCCACCCCCCAAATTCCCTCAGTGACTGCTGTGATCCGGCTCTCCCAGGTAGAAACTCCTCAGGCTTCAGCCACTTCTGAGCCCGGGGAGAGAAAAGGGGAGAGGAAAAGGCACCTCGGGCGGCTGGGGAGGGGTGTTTGGAGGCTGCCACGGTGCCTTCCCGGGGGGATGCTCCGTGCTGGGCCGGCAGCACCGCCCCAGCCCCTGCCAGGACCTGCAGCTCCTGGCACAGGCGGCGCGGGGCACGGTGCCCGTCCGGCGCGGCTCCTGCGGGCAAATCCCTGCCGGGATGAACAGGGAAGGCCGCAGCCGGTTGGCAAACCGGGCTCTGGCAAAGCGGGGCGTGCCGGCGCTGCTGCCGCCCGCCAGGGTGGGTTCGGGTGCTGGCAGAGCACCGTGGCACCTCACGGCCCCGCGGGGCACGGCAGGTACCCGGGAAACCCAGTGCCAAGTCCCCCCGCGGAAGGGGAGTGCTGGGAGCAGCCTCCCGTGAGCTGGAATTCCTGCTGGCCTGCTGGCCTTGCTCCATCGGCCATTAACTGCTCCTGGTGACCACAGAATCACAGGATATGCCAAGTTGGAAGGGACCCACAAGGACCATCCAGTCCAGCTCCTGGCCCTGCCCAGGACACCCCAACAATCCCACCCTGTCCCTGAGGGAGTTGTCCAAATGCTCCTTGAGCTCTGGCACCACTGCCCTGGGGAGCCTGGTCAGTGCCTGACCACCCTCTGGGAGAAGACCCCTTTCCTGATATCCAGCCTAACCCTCCCCTGGCACAACTTCAAAGCCATTCCCTTGGGTCCTGTCACCAGCAGGAAGATTTCAAAGGATCAGCACATGGAGTGTGGCTGGGAGAGCCCAGTGTGGGCACAGACAGATTGAAACCTAGCGTCCCTCTGCAAACAGAGGGGTTTCTCATCACCCCCAGCCCTTCCCAGAGCCTTCCTCAGTGCATTTTCCAGGGTCACCATGGCTGGGTTTGGGATATGGGGACAGCAGGCTGTCCCTCTATCAGAGACAGCACAGCAGAAAAACAAGAAAAGCACCAAATGAAAAGGATGGTGAGGCCCTGGCACAGGTTGCCCAGAGAAGCTGTGGAACATTTTCCATCCCTGGAAGTGTCCAAGTCCAGGCTGGACAGGGTTTGGAGCAACCTGGGCTAGTGGGCAGTGTCCCTGCCCATGGCAGGGGGTGGAACGGGATGAGCTTTAAGGTCACTTCCAACCCAACCCAACCCACTCTGGAATTCTACAAAAAACAAACCCTGGCTATTCTGACACAAAGCTGAGCAGGCATGAAAATCTGCCCTCCAACCTTTCTGATCCCTCCTCCTCTCCCAGGCAGGTGTTGTTTTGCATTCCCTCCACCTCCCCGCTCCTGCCCCAGCACAGGCAGAGCTCCTGAAATAGCTGCTTCTGAGCCACTTTATTTTGGATGCAAATCATTGGTATTCTGCAAGAAGAGCTCTCACTTGGAGAGCTATCCTGCCAGACCTGTTCCAGCTGATTTCCTCACGGAGCTGAAGCCCTTCCTATAAAAACCTTTGGCTGCAAACCGAGCGCTCAGCCAGGGTTCGCCTCCTTTCTTCTTTGTCATTCCAAACCTGTCCCCTCCTCGTTTGTTTCCTTTTATTTCCCTTCCTTCACATCTGCAGAGTGCTGTTAATAAGATTTATGGCTAAATATTTTCTGGCATTCGGGTGATTCCATGTGCACTTGCAGGTCCGGTTTGGAAAGCAAACAGCTCCTCTCACCATTCCTCTTTTCGGCTCTGCTTCCCTAATCCCCTGTGACAGACCACGGGCAGGGGAAATATTTGGTCCCGCCTCCAGAGCTTGAATTCTCCCCTCTCTGCACAGGGATTGGGATCTCAGCAGTGTTGGGAGATGCCCTTTCCCATGCCCTCTTTGGAGGCACGGGATTATGCATCCCTGCCCTCACTGGGTAGTCGCTCGTTCCCGGCCTCTTTCGCTCCACCACAGCAGGATTTGGGTTCGCTGGGTCATTGCTGAGGACCAACAGAGCAGGGAAGAGGGGAGAAAGGGGAGCAATGTGGCTCTGCAGGAGGCAGGAATCACCCAACAGGAGGAATTCAGTTTGAAAAGGTCCCTGCAGGCCACTGGTCCAAACCCTGGTTCAAAGGTGGGCCCGGCCAGATCCAGTTGCTCGTGGCTGTGTCCAGCTGCAGTGTCACCATCTCCAGGGATAAACCTGATTTGTAGGAAGATGCTGCTTTTCAGGGAGGATTTTCTTGGGTTTTGTTTAAAAGCAGGAGAGATTGAGAGCTTGTCCAGGAGACGAGGCAGTATATTAAACCCAAGACATGCTATGCCTCCAGCCAAGAAGGCAGAAAACAGGGAAAAAAAGGCTTCTCCCAGAGTAATTACGCAGCAAAGTGTCTGAAGGGGGGAGACAGCTGAGGTTCAATCCATGCCACGGACCCTGTGGCTGCAGCACTACCAAGAAAACCTTGATGGGCTTTCATGCTGAACAACGAGTAAGGGAAACCCGAGTTTCATTGACTCCAGGGATCCAGGCAAAATGGCCATTCCCGTCAGGAGAGGGGGAAACAAAGGGCAGGGGAAAGCTGGCACAAACAAAGGGCAGGGGAAAGCTGGCACAAACAAAGGGCAGGGGAAAGCTGGCACAAACAAAGAGCCAGTGGCTCACACCCAAGATCCCTGAGGTCCTTCCTCCAGCTGAGGGGCAGCAGCAACTTCCAGTGCAGGACTTCCAGTGCAGGACTTCCCACTGCAGCCAGCAAGGAGCAGCCCACTGGGAAGTGGGAATTTGCAGGAATGTTTCAAAGAGCTGTGCTCAGAGAATGCCTGAATGCTTTGGGTTGAAGGGACCTCAAAGCTTATCCCGTTCCACCCCCGGCCATGGGGGCTTTTGCTGCCTGTTGGAAATGTGCAGAGGCTGGAGGGGGAATGGCAAAGCTGCAGCTTTTCATCCTCCCGGGATGGACCGTGCTCTTCCCAACCACCCTTGGGAAACACCTGGCTGCTTGGAAGCAGGGATCCGTTACAGCTGGTTGATGCCAAGGTGATGATGGGTGATGAGGGGAAATAATCACCAAAAAATAACAACCCACCACCCAGACACCATTCTTCCTGGAATCCCAGAATTCCAGAATGCTTTGAGTTGGAAGGGACCTTAAAACACCTCTCATTCCACAGGGACACCTTCCACTATCCCAGGTTGCTCCAACCTGGCCTTGGACATTCCCAGGGATGGGGCAGCCACAGCTTCTCTGGGCAGCCTGTGCCAGGGCCTCCCCACCCTCCCAGGGAAGGATTTCTTCCCAGTATCCCATCTAACCCTGCCCTCTGGCAGTGGGAAGCCATTCCCCCTTGTCCAGGCCCTCATCCACAGTCCCTCACCAGCTCTCTCGTGCTCTTCTGCACATGGGCCACGTCAAAGGAACCTTCCTCCACCAAGCTGCAGGTTACCCAGCTCTCCAGAGCATGGGGATAACTCACAGCAGGGTGGTGGAAGGAGAGGAGCCTTTTCCTCAGCTCCTGGTCTCCCTGGAAACTCGTCTGCAAAGGAACAGAAGAAAATCCAGTGCCAAAATGTGAGCTAAGAATCCGCCCAGGCCTCGAATCAGAGGGCACTGCCCAGGTCTGCCCTGGCATGGGAAATCCATACCGTCTGCCCACAAGAACTTCTTGCCCACAAGCAACAAAAGCAAATTGAAGGGAACTCCATTGTGCATCTTTCAGCTCCCTCTTCACTGCCTGCTGGGGTAGATTTTTGGTTTGAGGTCGGCTGTGCTTCCTGAAGTCCTGCTCCCCTGCCCAGTCACATCCCTGGGCTCTGTCTCTCCCCTTCCCAGCGACTGCAGGACCTCTTGGCATTTATAGATGGTGCCTGCTAGCACCTGAACTTAAAAAAAACTCCAGAGCAGTTAATTGGGTGAGATAAGGAAAGGATTTACTGAGCTATAGCAGATAGTTGTTACAAGGGCCCGCGCGCCGGAACACAGCTGTGTTACATCTTTTATGATGCTAATTGACCAATCCTAAATGTGTCCGCCCTTTAACTTTTGCTCTGGTCCACCCTCTGACCCACCCCCAAGAATTGGGTCTGGGGGCGTTTTGGGACCACCCCTTCATCATCTTCAGAGCACAAAGGGTACACAGTTACCTAGTCTTTGACCTTGTTTTGTTGTTCAGGCCCTAATCCTGGTGTTCCCAAACAGCTGAGGCCTTGCTTTAACATGAGACTAAACATCTTCTACTGACTCCAGGGGTAGATTTGATATGGGGAGCATAGAATGGGGTAAAAGGGTTAGGAATTTACTACGGGGTAAGGGAATAAGGGCTGCTACTTTATAAAACTACTTCTACTGCTTCTAAAACTTATAAAGCTTACAAAAATTAGAAAACTACAAAAAACTATTAGGGCTTAAGGCAACATAGAGCATGGTGGGGGTGTGCTCGAGGGGCTGGGTTAAAGGTCGGACTCGGTGAGCTTAGGGGGCTTTTCCAGACCTAATGATGGTCCTGTGGCCTCGGCCCTCTTTGGTCCTCGGGGCGAGAGCGACCTGAGAGTTCTCTGCTCTGCGCCCACTGAGCCCCCGCACGCGCGACTTGCCCAGAGCTCAGGGCAGCGAGCAGGGGATTATCCGTCCCCAAATCTCTGCGAGGCTGAGGATCAGAGGCACACACAGGAGGCCACCCAGGGACGACACGCTCCAGACAGCCCATCTGCAATGCGGTGCAATCAAGGAGTGACTCCGCGGCAGGCTGAGCTCCCTCGGCGAGCCGGAGCCGAGCGCTGCGCGGGCAGTTTTCCCTTTAATGGAGGGCACTCCCTTGGAACAAGCACTTGGCACCAGATGAGTGAGGAATGAGATGGCTCTAATCCCGTAATTTAATTAGAGCTGTGTAGAACTGCCTAACAAAAAGGCCATTTCCTGAGCAGGCTGCAGTGTCTGGCAGCCGGGACCCTCCTGCTCCCGCGCTTCCACAGAAAGGCAGTGAAGGGCTTTCCCACCCCTTCCCTGCCTGGTTTTTCCCTTCTCATGGGTTTTAGCCAAAGCGGCATGGGTGGGAATCCCCCCAGTTGTACATATTTGTGAACTAAGGGCTAAGTGGAGTGGTCTGGTGGGGAGGGGAAGGGCAGGAGCTCTGGTTTTATCCCGCAGAGGCAGGAGGTGGCAGTGAAAACTTAAGCTCCAGGTCTCCTTCCATGTGGGAGAGGTTCCAGGTCTCCTTTTATTTCGCAACCAAGCAAGACTGTTGGCCAAGACAAGACAAGGATCTGCTGAAGGAGTGTGCTGGGGGGTCAGGTCCCATCCTGCCCTGACGGAGGGGTCCCGGCACCCTGCTCTCACACCATCCCATGAGCAGGAATTTCCTTCAGGATCTCCCTGAACAGCACCCCCTGACTATGAAGTGGTGTAGCCCCCATATACAGTGCAGGACAAGCTGGGATGGCATGGGCTGGGCATCCCTTTGGAGCACAGTCAGACCTTCTCCCAACTGGCCTCAGTGCTCAGCTTCCCCTTCGTGGCCTGTCCATGAGGGTGGGGAGGCCCTGGCCCAGGTTGCCCAGAGAAGCTGTGGCTGCCCCTGGATCCCTGGAAGTGTCCAAGACCAGGCTGGATGGGGCTTGGAACAACCTGGGCTGGTGGAAGGTGTCCCTGCCCGTGGCAGGGGGTGGGACAAGAAGAGCTTTAAGGTCCCTTCCAACCCAAACCATTCGGTGATGGAGCAAAAGGAGCTGCGAATGGGGGACCAGAAACCTGAGGGACCATCCAGTAAGGACAGGGATGCATGATCCCATCCCTCCAAAGAGGAGAGCAGCCTGTGCTGATGCCTCCTCACCTCTGTCTTGGGGAAAGTGTGCAGGCTGAGCCTGACCTGAAATCTGTGTGGGATCAGCTCAGCACAAGGTTTGGGGCCGATTCTGGCTTGACCCTGACCCACACATGCCTGGGCCGTGGCTCCCTCATCCTCCCAAGGCTCAGCCAGACACAAAGCCCCCCTGGAGCAAACAAATTCCTGCACAGCAGCAAATCCCAGGCTGGCCAAGAGCAACATGCCTAATTAACAATAACTGGCTCCTCGCCACCCATCTCCCAGGCCCCAGCTTGCACCAGTAATTGCTGCCCCATTATGTTTTCCGGATGCTCCAAGGTGAAAGGGAGCTTTGTGCAGGAGCCCTGGGATGCAGCAAGCTGGCAAGCAGCTCCTCCTGCACAAAGTCCTGATGCTGGGAGAAGGGCAGGGCCGGAGCATCCCATTCTGCTCCCCACAGCCCCGGCAAGAACTCCCAGCTCCAAGGGGGCAGGGTGATGAAGCAGTTTTGGTGTGTCACTGAGAGTCCTGGCCAGTGTCCCTGGAATGCACTGCTGGGTGCCTCTACAGGAGACACCCTATGGAAATGCCCTCAGGGGATGGCACCATCCCAGTCCCACAGAAATGCTCCCGGGAGCTGCCACTAGTTCAGTCCCATGGAAATGTCCCCGGGAGATGTCACCATTCTAGTGCCACAGAGATGCCTCCAGCAATTGTCACCATCCCTGTGCCACAGGAATTCCTCCAGCAAATGTCACCATCCCTGTGCCACAGGAATTCCTCCAGGAAATGTCACCATCCCAGTCCCACAGGAATTCCTCCAGCAAATGTCACCATCCCTGTGCCACAGGAATTCCCCCAGATGTCACTATCCCAGTGCCACAGAAATGCCCTCAGTGACACCATCCCAGTCCCACAGAAGTGCCCCCTGGAAATGTCACCATCCTTCAGGAGATGTCACTATGACAGTCCCTCAGGAGTGTCTCCAGGCGATGTCACCCTCCCAGTCCCAGAGAAATGCCTCCAGGAAATGTCACTGTTCCAGTGCCACAGAGATACCCCCAGATGTCACCATCCCAGTCCCCCAGAAATGCCTCCAGTGGATGTCACCATCCCAGTCCCACAGAAATTCCCCCCTGGTGTCACCATCCCAGTCCCACAGAAATGCGTCCAGGAGCTGCCACTAGTCCAGTCCCACAGGAATGCCCCCAGGAAATGTCACCATCCCAGCATCATAGAAGTGATGTCACCCTCCCAGTCCCACAGAAATGCCTCCAGAGGTCACTATCCCAGTGCCACAGATGGGATGTGCCACATCCCAGTGCCACAGAAATTCCCCCAGATGTCACTATCCCAGCGCCACAGAAATGCCCTCAGGAGATGCCTCCACCCCAGCGACACCAGCAAACTGGGAGAAGGGACTGCTGGCAATTCCAGCAGCTGCAATCCCGCCGCCCTGGCAAGGGAAGAGCCCCCAGAACACCAGTGGCACCCACTGCCCACCGCGGCTGCAAGTCCCCTGTGTGCCCCGGCTGGTGGTCACCACACTCTGAGGAAGGACCTCTGCAGGCAGCTTCCTCCACCAGTGGGAAGTAAATCCCCAGCACAGGAGTTTCCCACCTCTTCTCATAAGCTGGAGGCTGCTGGGAAGCTGCACCGAGCCCAAAGACCTCGGATTTTGCTGCTGGACCCCCAGCCTTTTCCTGAGCCTGTTCCATGGGGAGAGCAGCTGTGGCCCAGCCTGGAGGGAGCATTCCTTTGGCTCCTTGAGGAATCCCACACACAGCAGTGCCCGGATGTGGTTAAGCAGGGATTCCCCGTGCCACAGAGCCCACCTTCTGCTCACCCGCAGCTGCAGGAGCGATGGGAGCCGCTCCAGCATTTCACAGCTTCGGAGGAAACAAACGGGCAGGAAAAGAAGTTGGAGGCCAGAGGGAGTTGGGAAAACTCGGCTGTAAGAACTGCTCCTGGCTTGCAAACAGAAACAGGGATAAAGGTCCATAAATCTGGGGCCAGCACCGCTCTCCTGCTGCAGGGCACCCTGGGCTCTGGCATGGCGATGCTCTCTGGCTCTGCATGAGCCACCCTGTCCCCCACGGCCCAGCCCTGCCCCAGCCTGCCCCCACCACTCCAGGCAGGGCAAAGCCAGCACCAGGCACAGTCAGGCTCTGCTATTCCAGGGCAAAGCCTGGAAAAGAGGTGCTGTTGTGCCATGTCCCTAAATTGCTGGGTCCTCCCGAGGGCCCACTGTTGTTTATGGTGCACTTGCTACTGCCTTCCCGAAGGATTGCCCTTCTCCCCCTTTAAACTGTGTAGGCAAAGAGTAAAACAGGGACTTTCATGACCCTGGGAGGAGGAAGTTGCTCTTGTTTAGCTGAGGCTCTGAACCACGACCAGAATTCAGTGTCCTGCTCTCGGAAGCAAAGCAAGCCCGGCCAGTTCACCTGTAGGAAACCACCTCGGTGTGTTCGTGCTCCCCTTGCGGGTTCCCAAGGGACTCCTGGGCAAGGAGAGGCCCTGCTGGTGGCCTGCTGCTTGAGCCAAACCCAGGGCTCTCCCCGCTGCTCTGCACAGCACCAGGGAGGGCTCTTCCCATTCCCAGCTTCCTCCTTGATGGAGAACTTGCTGGTGCAGTTACACCCAACAGACACAGATCAGCAGAAGTTCCTGGTTCCAAAATCCCCCCATTTGCCACTGAAAGCAAGTTTTTGCTCTCACGGAATCACAGAATGCTTTGAGTTGGGAGGGACCTTAAAGCCCATCCAGTGCCACCCCCTGCCATGAGCAGGGACACCTTCCACCAGCCCAGGTTGCTCCAAGCCCCGTCCAGCCTGGCCTTGGACACTTCCAGGGATCCAGGGGCAGCCACAGCTTCTCTGGGCAACCTGTGCCAGGGCCTCCCCGCCCTCCCAGGGAAGGGTTCCTTCCCAATATCCCATCTCTCCCTGCCTTCTGGCAGTGGGAAGCCATTCCCTGTGTCCTGTCCCTCCCTCCCTTGTCCCCAGTCCCTCTCCCGCTCTCCTCGAGCCCCTTTAGGCCCTGCAAGGGGCTCTCAGCTCTCCCTGGAGCCTTCTCTTCTCCAGGGGAACCCCCCCAGCTCTCCCAGAGCAGAGGGGCTCCAGCCCTGGGAGCATCTCCATGGCCTCCTCTGGACTCTCTGCAGCAGCTCCACGTCCTTCCTGTGCTGTTCCCCAGGGCTGGAGCAGCTCTGCAGGGAGGTTTCACCTGAGGGGGCAGAGGGGCAGAATCCCCCCCTGCCCTGCTGCCCACGATCCCTGTGGGATCAGCCCAGGGCACGGGGGTGTTCTGGGATGCAAATACACATGTCCGGGTCACGTTGAGTTTCTCGTTCACCAGCACCCCGAGGTCCTTCTCCTCAGGGCTGCTCCCAATCCACTCTCCCCCTAGCCTGGATTTCTGCTTCTCGTGGGCCACGCTGTCATTACCTTCCACGTCCCTCTGCCTGCCGTGAAACAGCAGCAGGACTGAAGGGCACGGGATTCCCAGCCACTCCCTGTCCAAATGGCCTGGACTGAGTCCCTCCTTAAGAGGCAGAGGATCACTGGGCCACCGGTCTGATGGTGCTGGGCTTGGCCCTTTCCCAGGGGCACCCTGACCTGGCGTGTTCCTCCAGCTCCCCAGGGACCGGGAGATGAGCAGGGAGTTCAGGAGAGGTGACGCGAGATCCTGAGATTTATCACCCTGCTCTGCTTCGGGCTTTGGGTGACTCACAAGTGACTCAGCTGCCTTGAGACCCCGGGGACTCGGGTCTCTGAACAGCATAAGAGGTGACACTGGCACTTGGTGGCCCTCGATGTTCACTTGGGAGCGCTGTCCCCTGCCGGTGCCAGGGACGTGGCAGTGCTGGGGTGGGCACTGAGGTTCACTTCCCGGGTAACCTGAGCTCACAGTCATTCCAGCGTCTGTGCCTGGGGAAGGCAATCCTGGGAGCAAGCAGTGCCTTTGGAGCCTGCAGCACCTCATTCTGAGGAGAGCTGAGGAGAAAGAGGGAGAAAAAAAACAACCCCTCACCAGTAAAACAAAAGACATTTCTGAGCAATGATTGGTTTACCACAAGTGCGTTTCCATCCAGCCTCCAAAAATTCTGGAACAATCCCACGCCTGTGTCATCTTGTGTCATTCCTGGAGGTAAACAACTGCTTTTGGGAGGGATACAGCACCATCACGCTCCAGCAGGAAACCAAAACCACTGGATTTATTCTGTCCTTTCCGGCAGGAGGGACAACCCGGTGGCTTCTGGCAGCAAGGAGGAGGTGTTCACACATCTGCAAAGCCCTGCCAGCCCAAGGGAGCAGCCAGAGCCGCAGGCTGGCAGGGATCCCTGCCGGGAAGGGAGCTCACAATCCCGTGTGGGATGAAGCAGGGGAACGGAAAAGGTAAAACGGGAGATCAAAGGAGGGCAAGGAGGGAGAAGGGAAGAGGTGCAGCTATGGGTGGACTAGCAAAACGTGGGGCAAAAAGAGAAGGGAGCAGGTCAGAACCAAGTAAACCAGGCAGCAACATGGCAAGTTAACCATCTTTTCCCAGTGGAAGGGTGTTTACAACCGGGAGGATTTTTTTCTGGCACAAATCAGGGACAGGACAAAACGTTCCTCCAGGTCCAGTGTTCCTAAGCCGTGCTCCCAGCACGTCTGGAGGAGGTGGCCACTGAGGAGGGGGCTTGGGCGACTGGGGTGCAGCTCCCCCTCCCGCTGCACCTTTCCCGCAGGGTGCTGGAAAAAGGGAGGGGACAAGGGCAGCCCAGCCCGGCTCATCAGGTGCCAGGAAGAAGAACAGCGATCCTGCCTTAACAGGAAACATCCACGGATTTCTGAGCCCGTCTGAAAGGTTTTGGTGGAGGGATATTATGACATTCCTGACTCCAGCAACCTGGCCAGCCTGATATCCATCTTCCTCCTCCCTGTCTGACCTCAGGACACGCACTGGCTGCTCCTGCTCCCTCAGGGTGACTAAAGCAAGGTTTGAGCCAGTATTTCCCAGCCCAGGATTGCACCCACACCACGCTCCTTCTCCGTGGAAAGGGTTGAGGGGTTGGGCTTTGCCAGCCCCTCTTACTCCAAATCCAGGGCAGTGATGCCCGAGTAAAAATTCCCCCTGTGTTAAACCTAAACAGACAAGCTGATGTTTTTATCTGGGGTGTGGCCATCCCATGCCAGGAAGTCACACCACGTGGCTTCACAAAGATACTGGGAAGATGAAACACTACGTGAACATCTCCTCTAATGGGGCAGGGAGGGACAGAGATGGCCCTGAATCAGCTCTCTCAGCAGTGGGTGCAAGGAAACGGCCACCTTGACTGTCACCGTGCTAAAATTCCCCCCCTGAGCAGCTGGAAATGCTCTTTAATTGACGATGCTGACACTGGGGAAGAGGCCAGGTGATTTATCAGACCTGCAGGGAGATTTTGGGGAATCCAGCTCAGCCTCCACTGAATCTGCACTCCATAAAAATGACAGTCTTGAGTGAATCAATGTAAGTTAGAAAGGAACAAGCTTCGGCATAAAGAGAGAAAGAAAGGAAACCAATTCTGTCCATTGACAAAGAAAACCTCTCCAAAAGCTTAGAGTGATGATGGAGCCACTGACCATCAGCGGGACACATTAGGGAAAACAGCTCCCAGTATTCCCCCAGTGTGAATACCAGTTTGGTCCGGTGTGTCCCCAACCCCTCTGGCCGTGGGACAAATCCTCAAAGCCTTGTGATGGCGCCTGCATTTCACACTGTGCAAAAACAGGGAGCTTGGGAAGGGAATTCTAAAAGATTGGGCTCCGTGGGGATCAGCCTGAGCTGCTCTTTTTATGGCATAACACCAGCAAGTCGCCTCCTGCAGGCTGCAGGATGGTCACGAGATGGGGAAGACTTTGGAGCACTGGGTTTTCTCAGCTCCCACCTCCACAAGTCACATCTTATATACAAGAGTGGGGAGTGCTGGGCTGTTGAGTAACCTCCATCAGGACTGGGGGGAACTGGGGGAGAGGACAACACTACCTTAGGGGAGCAGAAGTGTGGCTCAGTCTGGTCTGGGCAGGGTGCAGGTCAGGGAGCCTGCTTGGAAAAAGGAACTCAGGAGGAGCTTACATCAGGCTGGGCTAGAAGTGTCTCCATGCATGACTGAAGGAAGAGGCTCCTGGCTTGTGACAGGAGGCCAAGTGACTCAGTTGTGGTGGGTGGGGGCAATAGAGAGAAGGGGATGTGGTTGGGGAACGTGAGTCACCAAGGAAGCGCCTCTGCTGATAACAGCTGGATAAACTCGGAGCAGAGACATAAGGTCTACTCAGGAGAAAACCCGAGCTGGAAGCCAAAACCTGGAGACTGAAATCCTGAAGAGTAGAGCAACAGAGAGCTGTAAGTGCCTGGCACAGGCTTTTCCTGCCTGGCAGCTCAGCAAGGATGTAGGATGAACATCTTCCAACAGGCAAGGCGTGACCATGGTGTTGGCTGTGTTCTTGTGTCTCAGATTCATAATGTCAGCAATCATCTCAGCCCGGAGCAGCCTTGTTCCCTTGTTCCCCATGAGGGACAGACACTTCCCTCCCATCCCACAAGGCACCTGCGTACTCCTCTCGGGAGCAGTTTCCTACAGGAATGCTCTTGGGCAAGGGGCAGAGCTCGGCTGAGACATGGGGCAGCACAAGTCAACTTGTAATCTCCTACAGGCTCTCCTTCGTCACCCTCAGAATCTCAGCTAAGGTGGCTTCGAGCATCCTGAGATCCCACCGAGATCCCACAGAGACACAGGACAGCACAAGTCAACTTGTAACGTCCTACTGCCCCCTCTCCTCCATCACCCTCAGAATCTCAGCTAAGGTGGCTTCGAGCATCCTGAGATCCCACCGAGATCCCACAGAGACACAGGACAGCACAAGTCAACTTGTAACGTCCTACTGCCCCCTCTCCTCCATCACCCTCAGAATCTCAGCTAAGGTGGCTTCGAGCTGTCTGAGATCCCACTGAGGGAAAGGTTGATGAGGGAAGATTCATTACTTCACTGGTCAGTGCTGAAAGCCCCAGGAGAGAAGTGGCCCGGAGAGCAGAGTGCACACACAGATGATTCAGCCCCCACTCACCCCCTCTAAGTTCACCAAATGTTCCACCCCGCAGCTCAGCATGGATCTGTTTTCCTTTCCTGGAAAGCCACAAAGGAACTGCCTTCACCTGGTGTGAGTGACACATAGGGTGCAACCTGTAGGACTCAAAAATGCCCCTGGCATCCCTCCTGCAGCTGCTGAGGAACCTCAGACAGGGTTATGGTCCAGTGTGTGTCCCCAGGAGACCGAGACACCAAGGCTGCGAATGTCGTTAGCAAGTCCCTGAGATGTTGAGAGCTTTGCTTCCCTCTGTGTCTTTTGTGGAGCCCACAAGCCTGGCAGGCCACGGAGAAGGACACACGGAGGGCAGGACTCCTGCTGGAATCCTTTGCCATGGATTAGTCACCACGGTGGAGAGCAGTCAGAGTGGGATCATGCCTCCCTCTCCTAACCCCTGCTCTCCCTGTGGCTGAAAATCCACCCTCCCCTCCCTGGGAGCACTTCATCCTGCCACTTCAGCTGGGTCTGCCTTCCCTGCCTGCCTTCCCAGCAAACATTTAGAGGCCATGGCCAGTCTGAAACCCGAGAGGACGAGCTGCTGACTCACAGGAGCTGTGTCACGGTCACAAGGCTGCTTCTCTGCATCCATCACCGCCGCGGCACTTCCCCTTCAGCCAGGAATTTGGAGAAGCTGTGCCCACATGGCACAGGAGAAGGGCAGAGCCAGGCTGGGTTACGGCGGGGGAAGAGGTGCCCGCCTGCAAACTGCAGCTCCATCCCTCAGCCCTGGGGGACTGATCCGGATCCCAGCGCTGCCCCTGGCTCTGCCACGTGCTGCACCCACGGGTGCCTTGCTGAGAGGGCAGCAGCTTATCCTGCTCTCTGTTGCTCCCAGTGCCAGGGAGAGGAATCCTCATCTGGAAGGATGAGGCAAGCAGCGGGCAGGAAAGCAGATGGAGACCGTCTCTGGCACAGAAATTGAGGGAGACCAAAATTCCTGAGCGCAGGGAAGCCACAAAACGCCCGGCTCAGCCAGGGATGCGCTGGGGTGCTGCTCAGCTTCTCTGCAGGGGAACGGCACTGCAGGGAAAGGTCATCTCCCCACAGCCCCAGGGACAGAGACACCCATAGCCAGGAGATGGGCTTGAAAGCAAGCACAGTCTAGGAAGACCTCAGGAAACAGCTTTCCCCCAGTTCCTGTGCCTTGGGATGCAGTCTGACCACACCTGTGCAGCTGTGCCATCCCAGGCAGAGAACCCAGCCACTGCAACTGCTCTTGGCTGGCAGGGACTGTTTGAAATCGTGGCAACCCAGGATGGTTTGAGTTGGAAGGGACCTTACAGCCCATTCCACCCCCTGCCACGGGCAGGGACACCTCCCACTAGCCCAGGCTGCTCCAAGCCCCGTCCAACCTGGCCTTGGACACTTCCAGGGATGGGGCAGCTACCACAGTTTAGGCAAAGGAGGCTCAATTACTCTGAAGGATAATTGCATTAAACACTAAACCCTGGGGGTGAATTATTTTATGTCAAGCCTGTATTTGCCAACATGTGCTGTAAATGAGTATTTGATTACATTAATAATCAAAGAAGAGAATTACATTGTCACCTTTGAACTGAACACAATACCCAGTGCCTGCACGGTGCAGAAATTACATCCTCCCTCCAACTACTTGGGAGCAACAGGAACCACAATTCCACCGTGTGGGCCCTGAGCAAAGGTTGATTTAGTTTTACTGAGAAAATCTGTCTTCACTGGTCAGTGCCACACAAGGGTTTCACAATCACATCAGGGATGTGTTTCCTTGCCCAAATTAGCCTTGCTTGCTGCAGGTGAAGTATGGGAGCTAAACACAAGGAGCTCTGAAGATGAGCCAAGGAGTAAATGCTGGTTTGGATTTCTCATTCCAGGGCAGAGCAGCCTCCCTGGAAAGCCAGGATGTGCATCTAGGCCCAAGGAGCTCAGTGCTTTGCTCGGAAAACTCATCTGCACTCGGAGCTTGGCGTCGAGGGTGAGCCCTGTGCCAGGGCATGTCCTGGGCTGGGCTCAGGAAAGCCCACAGGGCAGAGGGAATTGCCAAGCAGTTACACCATTCCCAGCCTGCTGAGAGTGCACTTCTCACCCTGCTCCCTCCCAAAGGCAAAGGGTGCTGCTGCTGAGCAGCCCCAGTCCTGAAGCTCCTGCAGAGAGCAATCCCACCGGGGCGGTGACGGTCCAGCGTTTCCTCTGGCCCTGGGAGCGCTCACACCGAGAGTTACCCGACTTAGCCACTCCAGCGTTGCACTAACTCCACAAAAAAACACCTGGGGTCCTTTCCTTGCCTAGACATTAATGATGCTGCTGTGTGGCGAGCTGGGAAGGGAGCTGACAGGGAGATTACAGGTTTGGAGAGGCTGGAAGTGGAGCCAGCCGAGATGGCTGGAGGACAAGTGCACACGCCCAGGCACGGATGTCACGCTGGGAAAGCAAAACCATCAGGATGCAACCACCTCCTCCTTGCCAGTTTTCAGCCTGGCAGGCCCTGACACTAAGGCAGGAGCTTTCCAGAGTGGGAACAGCAGTGCTTTCGTGGCATCACTGGGAGAATGGGAAAGGCTGCTGAATTCCCAGCCTGCTTCACACCCAACCCATGTTCCCCCATCCTGTGGCTCGGTGTCCTAATGACCTGATCTTTGCAAGGGGGGGGACAACTGTACTGACAGTCTGTTTTCTAATTCCAGAAGCCACTGTTTAGCATCCCTTTGTAGGACAGTGTGTCCACTGCCTGCTCCTCCCCTGGCAGCTTGCTCTTCCTGGGCTATTTGCTGGACAAGGACTAATCCAAGATTAGGGAGGCAGCAATGCTTCCCTCCCTGCTAAATCCATCTCCCAGCACTGCAACATCCTCCTGTGCCTACAGTCATCCCGCAATTAGTTTCTACCCCGCTTCCTCTTCCTGTGGCAATTCACATGGATGAGAGTGCAGCCAATGGGAGAAGTTTTATGAATAGATATTAAATAGATTTTAGTCATAGATAAAAGGTGCAAACACCCCACCTGCATTACAACAGCTCACACTGCTGCTTCTCACTCCGTCCTTCCTGTGGGACATCCAGGTCTTCTTCCCCACTGGCAATGCTCTCCACTGTCTCATCTGCAGGAGTGATCCACAGGCTCCTCCAACTCTGCCCAGCTGATGAAGAAAGGCATTCCTGAAGTCAGTTCCCAACTGAATCCCTGTTCACCTCCAAACACATCCCGTTGACTCTCGTCCATCCTGTTTCCCACCCACCCAATACTTCCTTAGTAATGCTCAGGCGTGCTCATCTCACTGGAAAGAAAAAAAAGAAGCCCTTGTCAATAAAAGGTGATTAAGTTGTTTTGGCTCCATTCTCTTCAAGCTTGTGATGTCAATTAAGTGTTTAAGTTGCACTTTTCACGTGCTCCAATTATTGTCATAGGTTACCTTGCCTACCATCAGTCCTTCCATCCAAGGAGTCCTGCCAGGAGGCCAGAGGAGCTAAATCCAAGGGTGAGGGTCTTGGATGGGCCATCTAAGCCCCCATGGCTTAGGCTGTGGGGGGGGGGAATCACCTCTGTGGACATGGGTGGGCAGGAGGCAGCGATGCTGCTGCGTCTGGGGAAGAAAATTCTCCACTGATGAGCTCTTGGTTTTCAAAAGCTGAGCATGCAGCTGGGTCTGTGCATAGAAAGGGAATTGTTGGGCCCCATTCCATTGGTACAAATGCCTGAAGATGCATTCTTGTGGGAAGAACTTCTCTGGCACAGCCAAATGTCACCCAGTCCAGATTAGAACAGGCCCAAAACTCAGCTAAAAGCCAAAGCAAATCTGCCTCAGGATGGCGATACCAGTGATGAGCAGGAGCACGGATTATTGTTTCCAAGAGAAAACTCTCCCTGTTCTTGCAAGGGAAAGGAGAGTCATGTGTTTCAGAGAGCAAAAAAAACCTGCCTGGAAGTCAACAGCTCCACTGCTTTGTGCTCAAAAAACACGGATGTGGCCCCTGGGGACGTGGTTTGGTGCTGGGCTTGGCAGTGCTGGGTTAAGGGTTGGGCCCGACGATCTTGGAGGGCTTTTCCAGCCTCAGTGATTCCCACAGAACAAGAATTCCTCACCCCAAACCCTCGAGGAGTAAACCAGTGCATTCATCCACAGGTCCACCGAGTAAAGCCCAGGGGCATCACCCAGGTCATGGCTGAGGGAGCTGCCAGGGACACGTCCTTCTCCCACCCACGTGAGCCCGTGGAGCCACTGCAGACATCCCTTGGGAAGCGGGAGGGATAGAAGCACGGCTGGGCATTGCAGGACCTTCCCACAAGAGCAAGCAAATGCAAGATAGTAACCGCGGTGGTGTTGGATCAAGGGTTGGACTTGATGATCTCAGAGGTCCTTCCCAACCGGGCTGACTCTATGGTTCTATGATTCTATGTTCTGCGTTCTTTCTAAGAGATCATTTCCCAGGAATGTATCCCGGGAAATGGGTGCTGTCACACCACTGTCATCCCAACAGCATCTTACAGGGGTCACGCCCGGGTCCTCCCTCAGGCATCGCTCACTGCTCCCCACTGACCACTCCCAGCCCTCAGCAGGAATTCCTGCTGGATGGGGAGATGCTGACTCAGCACACTGGAGGCGAAAGAGAGCTGCTGACCCTTTGGAAAACTCAGGCAGCACTCTGCTTTCCGGGATGGATCTGGCTGCTGCGCTCCCTGGGAGGCGACACGGATGAAGGACCAGGAGCACTTTTAGCCTCACGCATCCCACGGGCTCATATGCCCTGCACATCCTCCTGCTGTGATTCACTTACGCTCCGTAACCTGGGAAGGTGCAATGACTTGGTTGGCTTCCAAGCTCTGCCTGTCTGTCCCTCAGCATCAGGCAAGACTAGCAGTAATTTCTGGAGACAGGGAAGGAGTCGCCCCAGGCAAGTTTTGGTGCATTAAATGTCTGGTGCAGCCACAGGAGAGGCAGAAGCCAAATCAGTTACAGGTTGGGGGTTGATGTCCTTCTTAGGTTTATGGGAATTGCCACCAACCTGCACTAGGAAAAGACCATGTCTTGGTAGGAAGTGATACAAGAGTCAGGATGGAGGACAGAGCCCCCAGAGTCAGTATTTGAGATGCCTCAGAGAGAAAGCAACTCGCCCTGCTTTGTATGAGGGTTGTGAATATGAACAAAGATCTCTCAAAGATCCCAAAGCCACGTCCAGGCCCAGGAGGTACCATGCCGCACAGGTCAGAGTAAGACCCAGGAGGGCAATTCCAGCAGTGCCCCACCAGCCTTGGCAGGTTTTCCCTGAGTTTAGCACCCTCTTCCATTGCAGTGCCAGCATCCTAAAGGGACAACCCAACTGTCTCTACACATTTGCAGGGAACTACCCACAAACTGCTTGGGATTAGTGGGGTGGATCTCTGCCGTCCACGGGTTTGGAAGCGGGTGAGAGTTGCAGCACTTTGCAGTGTTCCCACCTGGCTCTGCAGCTTTAGGAGGCTGGACGGGTTTTCCTGCCACAGTGGGAATGCTGAGCGAGGGAACTGCCACGTCTCATCCCAAGCACAGCGTGGGGAGCGCTGGGTGAGCCCCCCCTGGAGAACTGGGCACCGTGGGACCCGACGGCAAAGGGGCAGGTGACAGACGGGAGGATGCGGCCACCACGCTCCGCGTTTTCACGCGGCAGCCCCGGGAAACTCCCAAAGTCTTGGGTGCTCCTCTGGAGAGCTCCTTTGGCTGCGGGTTGGGCTGATAGGTAACCCTAGGTCGGGACTGCAGATCACAGGATCCCAGAAGGGTTTGGGCTGGAAGGGACCTTAAAGTCCATCTTGTTCCACCCGCTGCCACGGGCAGGGACGCCCTCCACCAGCCCAGGTTGCTCTGAGCCCATGGTGGTGGATACCAGAACCATCTGCAAGCTAAGCCCAAGCTGCTCCCCTGGCGGTGGGACTCCAGCAGCGAGGAACCTGGGACAGGCGGGTGGACCTGTGCTCCTGCTACAACACCCACCACAACCCCACGGCGCCTCCGAAAGCGGCCCTGACCTCCCCGGGCAGCCACGTTTCATCCCCACTTCCACAAGCGCGGTTGCTACGGCAACAAAACCGGGTTTGCATTTCGAAATGCCTCCTCCAGGACATCCATTAAAGGGGCTGATGAGCAGGAGAGCAGAGGGACACGACTCAGCACGGTGGCCCCAGCGTGGGACGGGCAGGTTTGGAGCAAGCCCAGGTGTCCATCCATTTAATGCGTGGATATGTTGGAGTACAAGTGCCCCCCTGCAGTGACAGCTGCTTGCATGTTCCCCAGGGCAGGCAAGATCCAGGGAGGAAAGCTCTGGCAGCTTGTCACAGATGGGAAAAAACAATCACAGCCTCACGGAAAAAAAAAAAAAAAAAAAAAAAAAAAAAAAAAATTTTTTTTCAAAAGGGAAGAGCNAAAAAGACTTTTTCTGCAGAAGGTACTAAAATTGAACCCACTGTTCTCATGTAAATGGACACGGACATTCAGGCAGCGTTTGCCAAGTTTCCTTCCCAAAAAAGACTTATAGAGAAAGTCCTCTGAGGGATAATTAACTGGCTGAGAGACAGGAAGCGAGGATAAAAATAAGTGGAACATTTCCGCCGTGGAAGAAGATTATATGTGAGATCTGTTCTCGTGATTGCACAGCTCCTGACACACGACACAGCTCCTCACACATGACACAGCTCCTGATACAAGACACAGCTCCTGACACAGGACACAGCTCCTCACACATGACACAGCTCCTCACACAGGACACAGCTCCTGATACAAGACACAGCTCCTGACACATGACACAGCTCCTCACACGACACAGCTCCTCACACATGACACAGCTCCTCACATATGACACAGCTCCTCACATATGACACAGCTCCTCACACAAGACACAGTTCCTCACACATGACACAGCTCCTGATACAAGACACAGCTCCTCACACACGACACAGCTCCTCACACACGACACAGCTCCTCACACACGACACAGCTCCTCACACATGACACAGCTCCTCACACACGACACAGCTCCTCACACAGGACACAGCTCCTCACACATGACACAGCTCCTCATACATGACACAGCTCCTGACGCAGGACACAGCCCCTCACACATGACACAGCTCCTCACACGACACAGCTCCTCACACAGGACACAGCTCCTCACAGGGAGCCTCTGGAGCATGTGTTTGGATGCCCAGCCACCACTAGAGATGGGAGAGCTCCTAAGTTTGGAGCCAAGGCCAGGTTGGACGGGGCTTGGAGCAACCTGGTCTAGGGGAAGGTGTCCCTGCCCACCAAGATGAACTGTAGGGTCCCTTCCAACCCAAATCATTCTGGGATTCTGTGGTTTCAAACAGCCCCTACCAGCAAAGAGCAGCTGGGGCAGTGGTCTTTTGGATTTTGGGAGAATTAGTAACATGCCCGCAGAGCATCTTTTTACCCTTATTACAAGACCGAGTGACTTTGCCCAGCCTTTGGCTTGGCATCCTCTGTTCCCATCCAGGGATACTCACAGGTATCTTCCATCATCTGCTCTTTCTTCCACCATATCCCAGCGGGCAGAAAATTTACCAAGAGCACCACTTACGCTCTCTGGGGTCTGCCAAAGTCCTGCCAGAGGTGGTCAGTCCATCACAGAGAAAGACGAACGCACAGACCCCGAGATGCCTCCTGCTCCAGCAAACCATTCCCTGCAGATCTCCCACTGCTCTCACCGAACACTGTTAGTGACAGTTTAAGTGCTGCAAATACACAACCAGAGAATCTCAGGATGGGTTGGGGTGGACCTTAAAGCCCATCCCATCCCACCCCACTGCTGTGGACAGGGACACCTTCCACTAGCCCAGGTTGCTTCAAGCCCCGTCCAACCTGGCCTTGGACACCTCCAGGGATGAGGAATCCACAACCTCTCTGGGCAACCTGGGCCAGGGCCTCCCCACCCTCACGGGGAAGAATTTTTTCCTAATATCTGACCTGAATCTACCCTCTTACAGCTTAAATTTAGAGCAGGTTTGGCCTCCCCCGAAGTCCAAGTGCCCCCCTGTAATTATTGTAGCTGCGAATGGCTCGGCCAGAGGCACAAAAAGCCACCGAGCCCTTGGCAGGACCAAGTGGTCCACGTGGGCAGCTTGTGGCTTCACAGAGCCTCTCTGCACCAGCTCAGCTTGATTTGAGAGCCAGGGCAAGATTCTGAAGGACACCCTGGCCACGATGTGCCTGGGGCTGCTGAGGGTAAGGAGAAATCAGTTCCCAAGGCACTCCCGAAGGGCAGGAGCAGCTGCAGAGGCTGGCACTGGGTTAAAGACACCAGTATGTGTTTCCAGTGGAAATAAATATTCCAATAAAGGCACATCCAGGCAGGGCTGAGCAATGCCCTGCCTGCAGCACGAGCCCCGAGGCAGGAGGGACAGCATTCCCTGGCACGGGATAAGCGTGTTAGCAGGCAGTGGAAGAGCTGCCAGGGTTGGGAGCGTCCGTGAGCACTGGAGAGAGGCAGGTGGGATGCAGGCCATGCCCAGCAGCCTCAGGCAGCTGGAGTTTGCAGGGATGGGCACATGGACGAGCTGCACTGTTGGTGTTCATCCCACGTGTGTGTGTGTGTGTTCAGGTGACTCTCAGCTGAGCAAAACACACACATTCATTGCACCGAGCGAGTTCAAAAGCAATGAGCAGCAGAAATACTGGGTTTAAACCTGTTCTTTGTTGGTTTTTCCCTCCCCACCTCCTCCATCACGGTGTCCAGTAAGTAATTTTTTTAAAAGGCTCTTCTCCTGGCCTGAAGCTGGAATCTCCCAGAGCCTTTGCCCACCCATTAATCACCATCCTCGTCCCTCCCAGCCTGGGCCCCTGTTATCTGCCTGGCTGCTGTCCCTGCCTCTCTGCTGGCAGCACTCAGAGGCTGTGCTTCCCCTCATCCCAGCCCGCAGTGCCCTCCCACTCCCTCTGGAAGTGCTTGTATCAGAGGGAAAGGACAGACTCGGTGGCAGAGGAGCTACAGGCTTTGGAAACACGTAACGCTGTGCGAGAGCTCCATGTGGTGTGTGGGACAACCTGCACAGGTGCCAGTCCTGGCAGTGCCAATGAACCTGGCAGGGGACAGTGCCAGGAGGGGGACAGTGCCAAGAGGGGGACAGTGCCAAGAGGGGACACCGTGGCCAGGCTGGGAAAGGTGAACGTACAGCAGGGAAAGCAGAACCAGGGCACTGTGACCTGCCTGAAGGGAGCACGAGCAGCAACGTCAGGGTGCAACACAGGAAGGACGTGGAGCTGCTGGAGAGAGGCCAGAGGAGGCCCCGGAGCTGCTCCGAGGGCTGGAGCCCCTCTGCTCTGGAGCCAGGCTGGGAGAGCTGGGGGGGTTCCCCTGGAGAAGAGAAGGCTCCAGGGAGAGCTGAGAGCCCCTTGCAAGGCCTAAAGGGGCTCCAGGAGAGCTGGAGAGGGACTGGGGACAAGGCAGGGAGGGACAGCACACAGGGAATGGCTTCCCACTGCCAGAGGGCAGGGAGGGATGGGAGATTGGGAAGGAATCCTTCCCTGTGAGGGTAGGGAGGCCCTGGCACAGGTTGCTCAGCTGTGGCTGCCCCTGGATCCCTGGAAGTGTCCAAGCCCAGGCTGGATGAGGCTTGGAGCAACCTGGGCTAGAGGAAGGTGTCCCTGCCCATGGCAGGGGGTGGGATGGGACGAGCTTTGAGGTCCCTTCCAAGCCGTTGGTATGACTGTGTGATCCCCAATCCCAACTGTGGAAGAGGCTGTGGTGGGAGCTGTGGTGTGGTTCAGAGCTGTGATCCTACCAGCCATGGCATCCCATTCAAGCCCTGAGAATGTCCCCCAAAAATAGCTTGTTGGGGGGGGGGACTTTTTAACTGTTCACAGTTGTTTCCTTCTGTGTTCTGGGCTTTCATGGTTTGAAAGCTTCCTTCTTGACCAGCAGCATCGGTCACAAACCTTTTGGGAAAAGACCCTTTTGAAAAAGCTCAAAGCAGATATTCTCTGCAATTCTGGGATTTCAGAGCTGAGATTTAAAAACCAACCATGCAGACAACGAGCCCTTGCTGTGGACTGGGAGCAGTGCTGGATTTGGTCCTGGAAGGAGCCTGGTGTGGGGGGGAAGAAATCTTTCCCTACTGTTGCTACAAGTAAGTAAATTCCATCCTCCAGCCCCCAAAGATTCCCAGCCTGCAAACACACGTGTTATTTGCTGCCCTGCTCTGAAGCTCCTCATCTTCCCTCCTCCCACCTGCCTGCTGTCTCTCTGCTCCATCTCCCATCCCTCCCTCTGAGCCTGCTTCAGGATGCTCTTCCCCAAAAGAGCTTCCCACTAACACTCTGCGAAGGACTGCTCCCTGCTGTCTTCCCAACCTCCTAGGATCACTGAGGTTGGAAAAGCCCTCCAAGATTGAGCCCAGCCATTGACCCAGCACTGCCAAACCCACCACTTGTTACCCAGGCTCTGATTTTTACCCACAGGCTGCCTTTCATTCTCCACCTGCAGAGAGAGAGAGAGAGAGGCGCTCAAGCAAAAATGTTGCCAGCAGGTCAGTTCTGTGCCTGTGTTGGTAACCCCACGCCAGAGATGTTAGTGGAGCTGAAAGGGTTAAGGCAGACTGTGGACAAAAGCAATGGATTTACTAAATGAAGCAGAAAATCCTACTGTTTTCTCTCCTGCCCCTGCTGGAAAATACTTGCCTAGTCCCCTCCCCATTTGCATCAAAATCCCTGCAGGAAATCAGACTGTTCAAATCTGGTTTTGTGGTTGCAGTGGTTTTCTAACAGGTCAAAAACACTTCTTGGGCAGCAGCAGCCACTCCTTCTCCCTCCTTCCACACCTGGTATGGCAGGGGTTTACCACCCATCCTCCTCAAGTTTTTCTTCCTCCCTCTGATCCACCTCAGGTTCTCCACCCTTAGAAATGCCCTCTTGCCACTAGATGTGGTTGAGGCAGAGCAAATGAGCAGAGAATATCCACGAGGAATTCCTGCATTCCCTGAGGCTCATTCCTGTGAAACTGCCAACTCCTGCGACCCACCCCCCCAGCACAGGCAACCAAGTTTTTCCGGCACTTGCAGAAGAAGTGGAAAGTTCATTTTGAAGGAAAAGCAGTGGGAAGGCTCACTCCCCGTGTGCTTCTTCCTCTGCAAAAGGAGCCATATGGCAGCACTTAACTGCACTTACTGTGCTGGAATTACTTGGCCTTCTGGCTTTCTTCTCCAAGACTGCCCAACTGTGCCCAAGAAGTGCCACCTGCCTGCCTGGCACACGCTGTCCCACTCCCTGGGCTCCAAACTCCTGCAGGCAGCTTGGCAGGGCTGCAGCTCCTTTCCAAGCTGCTGCACCGCGGGTTTAGGGTGGTCTGGCTTTGTGTGACCACCCAAAGGACCATCAGGTTGCTGCTGGTACCCCCAGCCTCCCCCACGAGCTGCTCTGTAAAGCAGCATTTTGGTCCCAGCTGCTTTCCCTCATTCTCAGACCCCGTCGTGCCCATACCCTTGTTGTGTTCCATTTGGGACAGGAGGCTTGGGAATGATTTTTCCCCTCTGTGTCTGGCATTTACCCTCTCCAAACTGAAGTCACAGGTAGAAACAGCCAAAGGCAAAAGCCAGCAAACCTGGTGATGAGTGTAGAGGGCCACCCCGGTCTGTGGGTTCTGTGTCGCGTCACGTCTGATCCCACATCCCAGCCCCAACCGCGGGCTGAGCACGGGGCTCTCCTCTGCACCAGGAGGACATCAAAGTGGCCACAGGGTCCCTGGCAGCCCTGCTTGGCAGCTGCTCAGCCAGAAGCTGCTCTTCTCCCTTAGGTCACCTCTCGAAGTCATGCGTGTCGAGAGCACAGGAGCAGGTCACCACTTTGGCATCCGTGCTCCGGCATGTGGTGGGATTGTTGGGGTGTCTTGTGCAGGCCCAGGAGCTGGACTCAGCGATCCTTGTGGATCCCTTCTAGCTCAGGGTGCTCTGTGATCCCACGACCTGAACCCCATCCTGTCCCTCCAGCAGAGCTGTGTGTGCAGCAGGTAGGACCAGCAGGGGGATGTTTGTAGACCTCGGTAGCTGGAAACAGCAGGAGAGGGGAGCCTGAAGTGCTCTGAAAATAAACACAAAGCCAGAAAGGCTAAGGGTAAGGGAAGGCAGGCAGGTGTTAAATCACAGCAGCAGGTATCTGCCTTCAGATCTCGTCCACAACAGCGTTAATGATAAAATCCAGGTTTCTGCTTTCCTATCCGAGAGAATAAAGATTGGAGGCTACTCACCATTACAACCCAAGCAGAGGGCAGGGTCTGGGACCCTTCTGCTGAGCAGGGGAAAGCTAAGAGAGATTTTACATGGGTGAGTTAAGCAGCAATGAGATTTCATATTAAAAAAATCGTGTTTGGCATTAAACTCGATCAAGCTGGAAGGTGAGGCGCACTTCACTCCCGGGGAAGAAGATCCGTGGTGGGTTTATCTGCAGCTTAAATAGATCACTTTACAAGTTAATCCAGGTCCACTGTCCTGGGATTACTACATGGTGGACCGTGCCAGCACAACAGGACTGGGGTTGTTTGTGCTGCTGTGTCAGTCCAGGCTCTGCCTCGCTGTCTGGCACATCCTCTCCACTTCGGGGGCTCCGAGTTGTGGGAGCTTGGATTGACCAGCTCCACAGAGAGGGACCAGAAACACGTGCTAGGCACTTCAGCACAACAAACTCCCTTTCCCCTGGGCTTTGCTTGCACGGGTGGACCAGGAGGGCTCATAACTCCTGCCCCGGGTCTGCAGAGGGGCCACAAGCGGGCGCACGGTCGGAGCACCCAAAGGGAAAGGAGGAGCTGCTACCACGAGGTTCCTGGTGCTCAGCCCTCCAAAGAGAAGGGGGTTCAGCAGTGCCGGGCAGGATTTCTGCCGAACACCGGCAGCAGGATCAGGGCCTGGTTCGCAGACGACGCACGGAGAGCACCCATTAATTCGCTTTGCTTTGCACGGGGTTTTATTTTTAGTGCTCGTGAGCGGGGCCAGATTGGCAGCATTATAAATAGAAGACTCCTATTCATCCTCCAGTCTAGGTACCGCCGCGCCAAGTCAGTCTTACGACCTCAATAAATCCAGATTAGGTGCTCTCAAGGCTGTGTCACCGTAGAAATAACATTTCCTCTCCGCATTCGGGGTGGGAGGGGTGGATTATGCTGGGGATGGGGGGGGTCTGCCCCCCTAAGCCTGACTGATCTGTCCTGATGCGACACGGGCTGACGGGCAAACAAGACGACACCCAGACAGGAGCTCCCGGCTCCAGAGCCCCCAGTCCTGTCTGCAGGGTGATTGCACACCTTGCGTTCAGGGGATTTGGGGTCTGTTGCCTCGACGCCCGGGACAGGCGACGTCACGCTCTGCCCCTGGCTGATGGTCAGACGCTGCTCTGTGCAGGCTTCACTCAGCTGAGCAAATTGGGGTGTCCCTGACCACACCAGCCACACCCACGGGGACAAAACAGAGAGGGCTTGGAGTGAGAACAGCCTGCTGCTCTGGGAAGGTGGAAAAAAAGGGGATACAGCAGGAAGAACAGATCAATTCGACTGAATAACTTATAGCCAATAGTAAGGTGTTGCTTTCTCTACCAAGCTGTCAAAAGCTATTAAAATACTGAATTAGAATCATACAATCATGGAATGCTTTGGTTGGAAGGGACCTTAAAAACCATCTTATTTCCCCTCCTGCCATGGGCAGGGACACCTTCCACCAGCCCAGGTTGCTCCAAGCCCCATCCAACCTGGCCTTGGGCACTTCCAGGGATCCAGGGGCAGCCACAGCTTCTCTGGGCAACCTGTGCCGGGGCCTCCCCACCCTCCCAGGGAACAATTCCTCCCTAATATCCCATCTATCCCTGCCCTCTGGCAGTGGGAAGCCGTTCCCCCTTGGCTATCACTCCATAGCCTTGTCCCCAGTCCCTCTCCAGCTCTCTTGAAGCCCCTTTAGGCCCTGCAAGGGGCTCTCAGGTCTCCCTGGAGAGCTTCTAATAATTTTTCCCCTCTTAAAAAACAAAACAAAACAAACAAACTGAGAGAAAGTAACACCCCCTCTGATTTCCAGTTTCCTTCCACTTGTTTTTTCCTCCCAGTGACTGATGCTGCTTCATTAAACCCGCAGCATCATGACAATTCCCAGCATGACCAGCATTTCCCAGTGGTCCCACACCTCCCTCTGAACCAGTTGTGCCACTCCCAGGGACGGGGGATGCTCCTCCTGCCAAGAACCAGCATTTCAGGAAATTGGGAGCACTGCAGCTCCCAAAAGTGCCACCTAATTCTTTCTGCATCCATTTGAGCCCGTGCACTCCTCCAAACCCCACAGCTGGGACGTGCCTGGAGACTGACTGGTCTTCCTTCAGGCTCTCAGCCAAAGGAAGGACAAGGGTAGAAGGATTGGGAGCCTCCAGTTACCCTGAAGTTACCTATGTGGGAACCAGCCTGTCCGGCTGCTTTGGTCCCTGCCTTCTCTGCTGGGAGCTCAGGGAGAAAAGCCACTGGGAAGCAGAGCAACTCAAAGAGCTGATGAATTACAGCAGCTGCAGGTTTCTGATCTTTTCGTCCTCTGGGAGATTTTTATGGTTTCCAAAGCTGGAAGCCTGCGTGGGGACAAGCAGCTTGGCTCACTCACAGCACTTTGTCTGGGCAGCTGCTTGGCAGGAGGAGGAAGGGGCTGGTTTGGGGATGAGCATCCTGCCTGGCCCAGCTGTCCAGGAGAGCTGGATTCTCCTCCTCATTTGACCCAGAAGGGGGTCTGGAGGGCAGCAAGGGGAAAGGGGGTGTTTCCAGCTTAGCAGAGCCCACCAAAAGATCGTTGTGGAGAGGAACAATCTTCACAGAATCACTGAATGGTTGGGAAGGGACCTCCAAGACCATCCTGTCCTGCCCTCTGCCGTGGGCAGGGACACCTCCCACTAGACCAGGTTGCTCCAACCTGGCCTTGGACACTTCCAGGGATCCAGGGGCAGCCACAGCTTCTCTGGGAAATCCATTCCAGCCCCTCCCCACCCTCCCAGGGAAGGATTCCTTCCCAATATCCCACCTTACCCCATTCTCTGGCAGTGGGAAGCCGTTCCTCCTCCCCCTTTGGAGCCCTAACGCCTGGGCCTGGAATGGCTTCTGGAGCCTGGAGGTTTGTGCTGCTCTTTGTGGGCAGGAGAATGGAAGCAAACCGCAAAGCGAGGCAGGGTGGGGGGAGAAGGAAGTTTAAAATAAGTAACTAAACAAACGGGGCTCACGCACAGCAAGAGGAGACGGAGGAGCCCAGGCCGCGGTGGGAGCGTGTGGTATCCGCCAGGCGCTGCTGGCGGGGTTCGGAGTCACGAGCCCGAGCGCTGGAACCACCACGGAACCACCACGGAGCTGCAAACCCAGCCTTGTGCTGCTGCACCAGGATCCCGGCCAGCTTCCCACCATTCCGGGGCGGCACTGCCTCCCTCACGTGCCAGGCTGGGATGAGGGGCCCTCACGTGGGCTCGGGAGCTCCCCGGCGGGCGCTGATCCCGTTTCACGGCAGCTCCAGAGCTTTCAAAAGGAGCTCCCTTTCAGATGCTTTCAGCATCTTTCAGATGCTTTCAGCAACAAAAAAGGATGAAGAAGAGTTTTGTTGAAATGTCTATTTTGGGATTAAAATCCTCAGCCTTTTCAGGACAGAGAGGATATTGTACTGCAGAAGGCAGCGGGCCGGGAGGATGAGGCTCCCATCCAGCCCACCCTGGCTCCCCTCTCCCCTTCCTGGGGGCATGGATGTGGTGGGTACCCCGGGAAATGTGGACACCAAGCTGAGGGGATACAGTGCCACCCAGCCAGGGGGACAGCACACGCTTGGACATGGAGCTCCTCCACCGGGAAGGGAAGTGGGAGAAAGAGCTGAACCCACCCAAATAAAGTTATTAAGGGTTTGGCAGGAGGGTGGGGTGTCCCGTGGCTTGTTAGCATCCTCACCTGCTGTGTCAGCACTGACTCCCCTTCCAGCACAAATCCAGCTCTCAGGGACACCCTGGACGGAGGTTTGGAGCATATTGTGCCCACCCACGGAGGAGCAGGGCCTTGTCCCCCTGGTTCCTGCGACAGGAATTTCAGAAATGCCTCGATGGCAATCCCAGGACTGTCCTACCTGGTGCCAGGGCAAACCCTGCCAGCCAGGAGAGCCAACGGGACAATGTTGAGTTTGGTGCAAGGGGACCATGGGACCCATCACTGGTTTCAAATCCTTGACAGCTGGCTCCAGCCATCCCTCAAGGTGACCAGGGGTTATTTTCTGCTGTGGAAGCGAAGTGCCCGACGGCCTCTTGCCCCAGTTTCCTGCCACCAATATGGGAAGAAACTCTTCCCTGGGAGGGTGGGGAGGCCCTGGCACAGGTCGCCCAGAGAAGCTGTGGCTGCCCCTGGATCCCTGAAAGTGCCCAGGGCCAGGTTGGATGGGGTTTGGAGCAACCTGGGCTGGTGGAAGGTGTCCCTGCCCATGGCAGGGGGTGGAACTGGATGAGCTTTGAGGCCCAACCCCAACCATTCCAGGATTCTGTATGGACTAGGCCCAGAGGAAAGGACTGGCTTTGGCCCCCCAGCTCCATCCTTGCCTCTGTCAGGAGCAGCAGTTTAGTGTAACTGAACCAAAGCCCCCCTGCAAACGTGTTTTTCTAGATCATTAAGCCCTCTCTTAGCGACGGTGTTTAAAAGCCACGATGACGTTTCATTCCTCCCCTTTCCCCCTCCCCTTCTCTGTTTGGCTCTTGAAAATTAAAAGATAAGCTTTGTAAATCTCACCGAGAAGGGGGAACTGTCACTTCTGCTTTAGGAGAAAAGCCAGCAAAGAAACAAAACTCTTCTTTTGGCAGAGGGGGGGAAAAAAAAAAAATCCATTACTAAAGGCTTAGAGACAAAGGCTCTCGACACAATTAAAGGCAAACCTAAGCCTCTGAAAGCAGAGGGCACGACACTGGAATACACACAAGAGGTAGAGATGAAAGACTCCATTGTGGTGCTGCTGAAAAAGTTTAAAAAAAAAAAAAAAAG
>VXAY01001732.1:99700-111220 GCA_013399855.1 Oxyruncus cristatus
AGAGTTTCAATGGGTGCATTTGCCTAAACCAAACTGGATGAGAAGCTTTCTAGAGAAGGGCTGGATTCCTCCCATGTGTTTGCACAATGCCGAGAGCTGCTGGGCTCAGTCTTAATTAGGATCCTGGGGCACTGCTAGAATAACTTAGGGAGAGAGGGTCACGACATTCATTAATCGGAAAGAAAACAGCGCTCTGATATTTTCTGTGGGAAGTTTTCCACCTGGGACACCTAATCTTTCTGTCCAGCCTGTTAAGCTGAAGCAGAAAATGTTTTGGTGTTGTCAAGGCATTTGTTTTGCAGGAGAGCCTGGTGGGGACGCAGCACACAGGTGGCCACTTCCAGAGAGCACTGAGCTTCCCTGGCTCCTGCAGCCTCCAGAAGAGCACCAGATCCAAGGAGAACCCGTGTCCAGGATGTTACAAACGTGCTGAACCACTTTGCACCTGGCAGGGGGCGAAACCTGCCCCTCGCTCTCAAGCCTCGCTCTCCATGTCCACCCAGCAGCACCCCAAGCTGTAAGATGCTCCCAGTGCAAATGTCCAAGACCCTTCTCTGACATTTGGGAAAGTCTGTGCTGGGAAGGGGCCACCACCATTCCATAAAATCAGGGGTCTGCCACCCACCTTCTGCTGCCACTGCCCAAAGCCAGGCATGGCTTGACCCTACACGGTGAGGTGGTGCTTCTGCTGTCTTAAGATCTGACTCTTCTCTGACAGGCTCAAGACATCTTTAAAGGGGAGCAGGTCCCTCTTTTCTGTGGATCACGTGGGCTGTAGCAGCTCCCGTGTCTCTGGAAGGGGTTGCTCCTACACCCAGTGGTGGCAGTGGTTTCCGATGCCATGGCCAGCCTCCATTTTTATTAATGCTGGGTTTAATCCAGGGCTCTGCAGGAAGGGCAAAAGTTACTTTATGCCCAAACCCAGCTCTGTTGTCACAGGGGGTGTTGGGGGGGAGGCTGCATGGGAAGGACGGTGCCCAAGGTCACAGGGGCTGTGCTGGCATCTTTTGCCCTCCTGGGAAGGAAGGTCTATCATCACACATACCTGGCTCTTTAATCCTGTTTTAACTTCCATCTCCTGGGATAGCTGACACTGTTTTGGGATGGCTCAGGTGGAGGCAAGAGCCATGGCAGGCACACATCCTGCCCCTTGTGACGGCGGGCAGACCTCGGGGAGCTACAAGGAGCCGCTCCACAGGGTGACACCTTTCCAAGCCCCAGCTGGGGCTCAATCCTTGCACCCACAGCCTGCCATCCAGTCTGGAATTCCCCGAGGGTTTACCCAGTAATGCCAACTCGCAGCCCGGTCTCTGATGAAACCAGTTAACTTTGCAAGGAGCTGGTTCCACTGAGGGCATTGAGTGCTGCCCTCCAACACTGGCTGCATTTGTCAGAAAAACCAGGTGACTAACAGCTGGATTGTCTTGATTTCTAGATCCTCTTTGTCTATGGCAAACTGGAGTCCTCTTTTTTTGAAGGATACTCGTCCATCACGAACAATGGACCAGTGAAGCTCCCTCCGCTATCCAGCCACGGACACAAAAGCAGATAAAAGACAGCCTAATTCAATCTGAAATATCCTCCACTCTGAAAATAAAAGCAAGGTCCATGGATGGTTTTAGCTCCTCTCTTTTTTTTTTTCCCCTGTGTTTTCCATTGGTTGGTTTCGTCACCAAGGAGACCGAATTCCTACACTCGCTGTTTGAGACGTTCCCCGGAACAGAAATCCAGGCTTCTGTGCCCGTGGCCAGCGCAGCACAGTTACGTAAGGGACGTGTCCTGTGGTGGGCCAGAGCTCTGCTCACCCTGCGTGTGATCTGTTACGCTCACCCCAAGGGGAAGACCACGTCCTCCAGGTCTGCTCTGAGCCCAAGTCCCTCCTGGCATCGTGGCTTTGGGGGTCGCCTCGAATCCGAAGTTTCTCACCTCACGTTCCTCGCACCCCTGCAGAAAATCCTGCATGAAAGACAACAGGGCATTAGAAAAAGGCAAATAATTTCTAGTGTGCTCCTGCAACAGCAGTTGAGGCACTAATCCAGAATATACTGGTGTGACCAGGCCACTGGGCTGCCTGTCCTCAGTGAGCTGTGATGCCTCTTTGCACACCCTAATGCTGCTCTCTCCCCGGTTTTTAACCTCCCCCCTCTCAAAAGCGCTCCTCAGAGTGAGATCTAAGCGTGAGATCAGTTTTCAAAGCGCCGAACGGCAGCACCACTTGACGGCGTTAATGGGGATTCTGTGCCCGGGATGCCTTTCAGAGCGCCGGCTCTCCGAGTCTCTGCCGAGTCCCCCAGGACACAGACTGTCTCATGTTGTTTGCCTGATGCCTGTCACACTGGCCTCCATCTCCATAGCAATCCACAGGGTCCTGACCGGAAAATGGGAGGCAGAGCTCCTGCTCATCCCAGCGGGACAAGGATGTGGACCGGGCGAGGCAACGGCCCCGTGGGCTGCTCGACCAGGACGCGAGCGGGTCGATGGCCGTGGGCCAAAGATGCCATCAGGACTTTGAGGGCTGTGGAGCCCCAACACCACACAAGCATCAGGTCACTTATATAAATGGTTACCTAATGATGTGTCTTCCCCTATCTGCATCACAGGGAACTGATACGAAGGAGAGTCGGCTCCGGGAACACGTCGGGAGGGATTTGTGATCCTCAGCGCTGAGGGTTTCAGAGGGGAAGGTGCTGCCTCTCTGAGCCCCCCAGAACCAGCCCCAAGGGCCAGCTGTGAGAAAATCAGTGAGTTGTGCTGTCCAGCAGACAGACCCCCTCCATACACTCCTCAGTGCCTGCATTCGACCTGCTGACCTTCCCAAATACAGCCTAAACACATCTGGTCTTCAGGGCTGATTTTTCACATCAGCCCCTATTCCGTCTTTCTCTAGAATCAGCAACAAAACCCTTTCTTGAAGCAACAGCTGCTTTCCATGATCCTATTTTCAAGCCAGCTCCTTAAGAGATACTCCCCTCCCCTTCTTCCCCCCGCCCCCCCAATTTTAGCTGTGTTACTGCTCCATCTGGGCCCCCTGTGCTTGGAGGAATGCCAGTACCTCCTAGGGAAAGGGAAAAAAAGCTCTCTTCAGTTTGGGATTGTTGGAAAAACGTGAGCAGGCACTGGCAGCCTCTGCATCCATTTCCAGTTCCGATGCCGGACCATCCCAGGAGGCTTCCAGTAGCTCTTTGTGTTCTCCATGGCAGTGCAGTGTGGATGAGACACCTGAATGTTGCACCTGGGCATCTCCACGTACCCCTTGGACCGCTGGCAGCTCCCAGAGGGTTGATATCCACTGCAGAGGTAGAATTGGAATAGGTGACAGTGCCTGGAAAACCATTCTGCTGGGGCTTCAGCTGACTTCAGGCATTCCTTCCCTTCTGCTCTTCTCCCCCTAAATGAAATACAGCAACTTCTAAAGTTGCTGGGGGAGGTAGGGGGAAGTCCTGCAAGGTTTCTCCATAACCCCACCGGTGTTTCTGCTCCTAAGTTGTGCAGTCCATGAGCAGGGATCCCCCTGTGCCCCGTTCATGCATCGCTCTGTGCTCCAGGGGTGATCATTTCTCACCTGTTGAGCAGAAACCTGCTGCTCCAGCCCTGCTTTTCTGCTCCATCCTGGTCCTGAGCTCCAAGACCTGCAGCAGCCCAGCTCTTTTTTTTGAGGATTGGAGAGAGGGAATATGTGGCTAAGCCAGACCAGACAAGCATCCTGGAAAACATCAGGAAGCCTGGTCCAGGATGAAGCAAAGGCTCTGGGGCACTTCACATTGTTGCTGGCACATGTGAGGAAAAGTCCCTTTGTTTTTAGGACAATAGCTCCCCTGTCCCCAGGGACCCCAGTGGGAGCTCCTTTCTTGCCTCTTACAGCTCAGGAACTAAAAACAAAGGAGGAATTGAGGAAAGCAACTCCAAGCAACCCCAGGAAAGGGTGGATTTGTGCTCCCCTGAGCACTGGCTTTGTTAGGGCAACCAGGGAGGTGTGAGATTATGGCAAAGGGGCTTTTCCCTGTTGGTGTCAGCCACCTCTTCCCCTGCCAGGCCAGAGACCCACAGCCCCTGTGGTGGGCGTGGGTGGGCTTGTCACAGGCTGGTGAGATCCATGTGGGACAGGGAGGTAAAATATCCAGGGCTCAGGTCCATCCCGGGAAGCTGCAGCCCCAAAAGCAGGTGTGAGCAAGCTCAGCTTTCCTCTCTGCTCTGCTTCATCAGCTCCTGATCCGAGGAGACAGCAGAGACACTCACACTGCCAGGCCTCCTCCTGAGAGCAGGGCTGTGCCTGCCGGGGAAGGGTCTCCCTGCAGGCTGAGCGCTGCCGAGCTCCGGGAGGGCCGGTGATGCCCAGGCAGCTGAGGAGACAGCTGGTTTATGCCTGAGCCACGTTGTCTTCCCAGGGCAGCGAGTTCCCCACTGAGATTAGCTCAGCCCAGAGAGGTGTCAGGTTTAAAAGGGAGCCTCGGTCCTTCCTAGGACCAGCAGAGCTGGAAAAGGATTATCCTGTGCTTGGGGACACATCGTGACTCGAGTTACTCTTTCCTGCTGAACCAATACAGAGTCAGTTGGTAAGTTGGAAGTGGCCTCCGACACTGCCCAGTCCAACCCTGAGCCAGCACCACCTCCCCACTAACCCACGTCCCCAGGTGCCACATCCACACCTTTGCTGAGCACCTCCAGGGATGGGGACTCCACCACTGCCTCCTTGGGCCTGACCACCCTTTCCAGGGAGAAATTCCTCCTCATGTCCAACCTGCTCCTCCCCTGGCCCAGCTGGAGGCCGTTCCCTCTCCTCCTGTCCCTTGTTCCCTGGGAGCAGAGCCCGACCCCCCCCGGCTCCCCCCTCCTGTCAGGGAGTTGCAGAGCCAGAAGGTCCTCCCTGAGCCTCCTTTGCTCCAGGCTGAGCCCCCCCAGATGCTCCTCAACCTTCCAACCCTGCCCCACTATGCACACACACGGTTTTAGATCCAATTTTAAGGGATTCTGGACGAATCATGGTGATGAGCAGGGCCTCAGATCCCCTCTGCCTCCCCAGCAGTGAGGTTCAGTTCAGGAATTCCCAGGACTCCAGGTCTGGCTTTGCTCTTCCATGCTCTGGACAGGCACCGAGCCAAGGCTGCAGAAGGCAGTTCAAAACCTTTCACCTGTTGGGAAAGATTAATAGCCCAGGAAAAGCCTTTTTGGGGGGAGGTCCAGTTCAGTTCAGTAGAGTGAGGGTGACAAATCCTTACACAGAGCCAACGGTGACATTTATCTGTAGTTTTCAGGATACTCTGGGACTCTGTGCTGGTTTCATTAGCACAACTTTCCTGAAATGTTGATGCTGAGCCATTAGAAAATGAAAACTGGGGAAGGAAATAGGAGGCTCCTTGGATCAGCTCTGCACTGCAAACTGCCCCCATATTCCCACCTTTTGCTCACCTCCAGCGTGTCCACACAAAGAGGAGAGTGCAAGGTGCCTCTCTGCTGCCCTGTGCAAGCCCAGCATCCTCAGGAACAGGGTGTACTTGAATTTCCAGGAGCTGGACAACAAATCTGAACTTCTTTTCTGAAAAAAATAAGCAGTTAATTGAGTTTTTTGGAAGGTTTTAGTGCGGCGACACGAGAGAGGGATTTCAGCCCTGCAGTGAGTTTGTTACAAGGGGCAGATGAAAGCAAACTCAGTCCTCAGAGGAATAAAACTCCTGATGCAACAAAAAAGTGCAGGAATAATCTCTCCCTTTTTGAAGTGGCTCAGAAAACAGGGGCGGGGGAGCTCAGACAGCTGGAGTACAAAGAGCAGAGTGAAGCACGAAGAGAGAGATGAATGGCTGCACTTCCCAAATCCGGCTCTGTGGGGAGAAGATCCATGGCTCCGGATGCTAAATCCGTGCTCTGATCCTGATGGCCTGACCCCCAGCTTGCTGAAGGGAGCGTGAGGCTCCTCCTCCCTTCCATTAGCCCTGGATCAGGGAAGAAATGAACAGCCCTGTGCACCTCTGCCAGTCGTTTGTGGGGAATCAATGAACGTGAGTTAGAGGTCGGGAAGCTTTAGTTACGTTGCCTTTCCCCGAGGGAGAGGAAAAGGTTGGGACTCCCACATCCTTCAGTGCCTCAAGCCCAGCTTAGCTGAGCTCAAGGCACAAGTTAGGCCTGGTCAACCGTGACACTACAACCTGGGGCTGCCTCTCTCCCAGCACATACAGTAAATCCATCAGGACAGAGCCCCTGGTTCATGTGCACAAGTCACACCTCACCCCCTTCCCTAAAAAATACTCCAAAAGGTCATTTCAGAGGATTTTTGACTTGGACTCTGGTACTTCTTCAACAGCACAGACTCAGGGAATATCCTGAGCTGATGATCCTCAAGGACCATCCAGTCCAACTCCTGGCCCTGCCCAGGACACCCCAGCAATCCCACCCTGTCCCCGAGGGCGTTGTCCAAACCCTCCTGGAGCTCTGGCGGCCTTGGGGTCAGACCTGCCCAAAAAGTATCTCTAAAATGCCAAAAACTTAAAAAAAAACTTAAAAAAAAAAAAAAGAATATCCAGAAAATCCATGTCTTTGTCCTGCTTTGCATCCATCCAGCACAGTCACACTCAAAAGACAATACAGACATATAATAACCACCAAAAGACCAGTGAAGATTATAGGCGAGAATTAATATCTTTTATGTATTTTTGTGTATTTTATATGTGTTTGTTGACTTGAGCTGTAAGAAAACGAGATGTTGTGACGTGCCCCCTTAATATTTTTTTCAGGTGCTGATTTGGTATGAGTAGGAGACCAGACAGGAGCAAACCTTCTGTCAGACACTGTTGAGATATTCCAGGGAAAACCACTGAATTTTTGGGCAGGGCTAAAGAAAAATATCCTTAAGATTGAATCATACATTATTGGATCATGTAGAAGTATTATATGATGTATACCACAATATAATAATATAGGCAATATATACAATGTCATTATATGATATATAGGTTATAGAATATTGTATTATATATAATATCGTTGTATTATTTATAATATCATATAGATCATATCGGTATATGATCATGGAATCATAGAATCAGACGGGTTGGAAAGGACCTCTGAGATCATCAGGTCCAACCCTTGACCCAACACCACCACGGTTACCAGACCATGGCACTCAGTGCCACGTCCAGCCTCGTCTTGAAAACCTCCAGGGATGGAGAATCCACCACTTCCCTGGGCAGCCCATTCCAATGGCTGATCGCCCTCTCTGGAAAGAATTTCTTTCTAATATCCAACTTATATATATCTGATTGATATATATAATATAGATCTATCTATATATTATATGTATCATATCATACAAAATTACATGACCACTACCCTGGGGAGCCTGGTCAGTGCCCAACCACCCTCTGGGGGAAGAACCTTTCCCTGAGATCCAACCTGAGCCTGCCCTGACACAGCTCCAGCCATTCCCTGGGTGCTGTCCCTGGTCCCCCCAGAGCAGAGCTCAGTCCCTGCCCCTCCTCTGCCCCTGCCCAGGCAGTTGGAACTGCACTGAGGTCTCCCTTCAGTCTCCTCTCCTCCAGCTGAACACACCAAGTGCCCTCAGTGTCCTCACACGGCTCCAAACCAAGGCCCTTCCCCACCTCCCTTCCCTCCTTTGGACACTCTCCGATGGCTCCAATCTCCCTTGTGTTGTGTCCCCCAAAGTGCCCCAATGCTGAGGTGAGGCCGCCCCAGGGCAGAGCAGAGCGGGACAATCCCCTCCCTGATGGCCCCGGGACAGGGATGGCCCTCCTGGCTGCCAGGGCACTGCTGGCCCAGGGACAACTGACCATTTCTCAGGGTCACATTCCCAGTGTGTCCATCCATCTGAGGTCGCCCCATCCCGGGGGCAGAATCCAGCACTTCCCCTTGTGGAACTTCCCATGGTTGGTGATCCCCAACCCTCGGATCTGTGGAGGTCTCTCTGCGGGGCCTCCCTGCCCTGGAGGGAGTCAGCCAGGCTCGGGAGAGCCCAAGAGCTGCACATATTCAATTTGCAGAGTGATTCAGCAGGGTATTGATTTAACTCTCTGCAGACAAACGACCTCCCTCTGGTCCTGCTTTTTGGGGGAGGGCTTCGCACTTCTGCATTAATGTTTCAGGAGATTTGTGGTGCAGTCGCTTCACCTCAGCACAGGCAGGGAGGGAAGTGAGGGCAGGGATGGGGAGAAGAGGCAGGAGGGGGGGCCTTGGAGCGAAGCACAGGCTGGGAGGTTTGGGTTTTCTGCAGGCAGGCCATGAAATGAAGGGTTTTCCATCTAAACAGGCCATGAAATGAAGGGGTTTCGATAGAAAGAGGCACCGGTTACTTCTGCTTTTCGGCTCACATTAGTGCTGCACCAAGGACAACCCACTTGGCCACAGTTCTCCCGTCTGCAGCAGGATGAGGGATCAATCATGGGATCATTTGGGTTGGAAAAGCCCTCTACGGTCACCGAGTCCAACCAATCCCCCAGCACTGCCCAGCCACCACTAACCCACATCCCAAAGTGCCACATCCACACGGGGGGGTTGAACTCCCCCCGGGGATGGGGACTCCCCCACTGCCCTGGGCAGGCTGTTCCAATGCTTCCTAATTTTCCCTAAAATCCAGTCTAACATTAAACCAAGATGCACTGGTAGCAGACATCAAGCACGCCTCACCCAGACAGCTCCTCTGCTCTTGCTCGTCAGAGGGGTTTCTCCACGGCTGCAGAGCACATTTTCAAAGAGAAATAAAAATAGTGCCCGTTTTGGCTGTGCAAAGCAAGCAGCACACAAACCATGAGGCAGGACTAGACTGCTCTCAGTCACCACAGCCTTGGAGGAATCCAGGCTGATTTACCCCAGCAGGCATCTCCCAGCCCGGGATATTTCATCGCCACGTGGCCACTGTGACAGTTCCAAATGCAGTCCTGCACCACAGGGGATCATCTGCATCCCAGACCCAAACATCCTGTACCGTGCCCTGCATCACAGACCAGCTGCTTTTGGCTGTGAGCTCTGAGACCCTGGCATACAGCTCTCTCTTGGATACCGCACAGAAATACGTCAGCCCAAACTGCCTCTGTTCCTCTCTAGCATCCCCCCATAACACGGAATTTCAAGGACTCGACTTTTAACATAACAAGGAAAGTTTGGGGGGGTTTTTCACGGTGTGTCCTTGAGCAGCCTTCATCTCCTCTGCACAATGGAAGGAAACCCAAGCTGCTCCTCTTGTCCCACCGAATGGGAACCTGCCCCCAAATTCAGATGCAGCCGAGACCTCGCGTAGTTTTTCAACACGTTTATGGGGACCAGCTGCTGCCACATCCCTGCAGGCCTGGCCACCAAGCAAAGGAGTTTCAATGGAAAAATGAGGCAGGAACTCTATGGCTCCAGTCACCTTTAAAGGATGAGCTTGTCCCAACCCTTTCCTTACACTGAACTAAAAGCTACTCCTTGCATCCAGGGCGAAACCAGAGCATCCCACCTCCATCCCACTCTCCTAAACAAACCTCAAAGTTCATAGGAGAGCTTTAATAACAAACAAAAACCCAAATGACCCCAAAACATGAAGTAAGAACCACATACACCACCTATTCCTCCCTGGAGTGACACAGGCTTGAGCATCAGCATTTTCACCCTTTATTTCATCCTCTTCCAAGGCTGGTGATGGAAAACCTCTCCCACCCCACCAAGTGCAGGTAAAAAACACATCCATCACCCAATTGTCCTGGATACACAACATCAGGAAGGCTGCATTTGCTCCCAGACTTCCAGGAAATGAGTCAATCAGCCTCGGAGAAACACTGCATTGAAAAAGGGAATGGGAATTTAAGGGGATTCTTTTCAAGTCAACCGAGGGAGCCGGTGCAGAAGCCACTGAATTTGCCCTGAGGCTGCAGAGAATGAGTCATTTTCTTTTCTCTCTCGGTATAAATGTCATTCTTTAGTGACTTCACCTTGTCTCTGCAGGGCTGGGAGGTGAAGTGGCAGGCACTGCTCTCAGGCAGGTTTTCAGTACACGGAGGGGGCTGTTGGTTGCCCAGCCGGGTCTTTATTACTGGATTTTTCTCCTGTGCCTGGGGCTGGCAGCAGAGGGGCTTCTCTGCTGCTTTGTCTGGCTCAGCCAAGGATGGGAGGGACGTGGGGGGACCCTTTGGATGTGGCCTGCAGAGCAGATGGCTCCAGCTCTCCGTGGAAGTGCTGCCTGCACACGAGCACAGCTTAATCCCTGCCCACAGCCTCATGTTTCCAAGACACCAGTAACACCAGGACAGTTCTTCTACCCAAGGATCTCGGAGGGAGTCAAACCCCTACAAAATAACCCAGCCAGAGTGTGCTGAGCCACAGCAGCAGCACGAGGACAAAGTCAGGAGCTCCGTGACACATCCAGGTCCCAGGCCTTACACAAGGACCCAACAACCACCTCTCTGCTCTGCTGCCGTGACACCCCACCTGCAGAGCTGCCTCCAGCTCTGGAGCCCCCAGAATGAGGATGTGGAGCTGCTGGAGAGAGTCCAGAGGAGGCCTCCGAGATTCTCCAAGGGCTGAAGCCCCTCTGCTCTGGAGACAGGCTGGGAGAGCTGGGAATGTTCACCTGGAGCTGAACTTCACCTGAAGGCTGCAGGGAGACCTCAGAGCCCCTTCCAGTGCAAACAACTGGAGAGACTTTGGACAAGGGCCNGAACAACTCCAAGAGAGCTCCAAGAGAGCTGGAGAGACTTTGGACAAGGGCCTGGAGTGACAGGAGAAGGGGGAATGGCTTCCCACTGCCAGAGGGCAGGGTTAGGTGGGAGAGTGGGAAGGAATTGTTGGTTGTGAGGGTGCTGAGGCTGGTCCTGCCAGCCAGTGTCACCAGAGGGCTTTCCCACACTGCTGTACTCCTACATCCCAGCGGGAAAGCGGGATAACACGGTCCTGATTTCATCCCCCCCGCTCCGTGGGTCAGTCACTGAAGAGGGGGACTCGCTGATCCCACTGTGTCCCTTCCCACTCAGAATCCCTGAATAAACAAGGAGCTCTGAGCAGTCAGCAGAGGAGCAGAGCCCGGCCCTGGGTGCTTTCCAGCATCATCCCTCCCCTCCATGGCCGACAGACCTTTCCCTGCACTTTGACTTCAGCCAGGCTGAAGCTGAGCTGCAAAATACCTGTTTAATCCCGGACAAGCTCTTTCCCAGCTGACCTTTCAGGAGATGTGGCCTCTCCCCCTTAACAAGCTCCCCCCCTTCAGGTTAACTTTGCTCCCCGCCTGGTGGATTGAATCCCCGCACACAACATGTCTCAGAGGCTGAGAAGGAACGGCATCCTAAAAAAAAACAAAACCCCAAAACCACCACCACCAAAAAACCACACAAAAAAAACCCCCCAAAAATCCCCACAAAAAACCAAAACAAAACCCAAAACAAAAAAACAAACAAACCAAAAAAAACAAAACAAAAAAACCCAAAACAAAAACCCCAAACCAAAAAACCCAAACCAAAAAACCCAAAACAAAAAACCCAAAACAAAAAACCCAAAACAAAAAAACCCCAAAACAAAAAAGCCAAAACAAAAAAGCCAAAACAAAAA
>VXAY01001732.1:114045-154863 GCA_013399855.1 Oxyruncus cristatus
CCCCCAGCCCCGGTGTTTCCAAGCAGGAAAACGTGGAAGCTGAGGAGCCCACATGGGGTTTCTCAGAACAAGCCTGGATTTCAGGCAAGACACAAAATCTGCAGCAGGCCAGAGAGCCCTGCCAGACCTCCAGGCAGCCCTCCCAGCTTCCAGTTAATACCTCCAGCATGCAAATGCCTCTTCTGCCTCTGTCAAGCAGGAGCCACGTGTCCCCTCTTCACCTGTGCTTGGAGTTGGGGAGGATTATACACCCATCCACCTGAGGGAAGCAGAGCAGGCTTCCACAATTACTGAGCAGAAATAAAAGGGATTAATTAAGGCACTGGCAGCACAAAGAAAGCGCTGAGGGATGTCAAGCCAAAACACAGCATCACGGGGGTTTCACTGCCTTTCTGAAGCACCTCTCACCTTTCTGAAGGATGCTCTGCAAGCTTGTAGTTTCTCCTGCTTCAAGTTATGGTGGCCACTTGGGCTGGTCACAGCCCCAGCCATAAGGTGTTTCACCTGCAGAACTTCATCCACTATTACTTGCCCATTTCTGATCCCAGGCATCTTCCTCTCTTTCTGTTAGATCAGGCTGATGATGCCTTAAGCCCTAATAGTTTTTTTTTTTAGTTTTTTAATTTTTGTAAGCTTTATAAGTTTTATAAGCAGTAGAAGTAGTTTTATAAAGCAGCAGCCCTTGTTCCCTTACCCCGTAGTAAATTCCTAACCCTTTTACCCCATTCTATGCTCCCCATATCAAATCTACCCCTGGAGTCAGTAGAAGATGTTTAGTCTCATGTTAAGGCAAGGCCTCAGCTGTTTGGGAACACCAGGATTAGGGCCTGAACAACAAAACAGGGTCAAAGACTAGGTAACTGTGTACCCTTTGTGCTCTGAAGATGATGAAGATGATGAAGGGGTGGTCTCAAAACGACCCCAGACCCAATTCTTGGGGGTGGGTCAGAGGGTGGACCAGAGCAAAGTTAAGAGGCGGACACCTTTGGGATTGGACAATTAGCATTATAAAAGATGTAACACAGTCGTGTTCCGGCGCGCGCGTCTTGTAACAACTATCTGCTATAGCTCAGTAAATCCTTTCCTTATCTCACCCCAATTAACTGCTCCTGAGTTTTTCTTTAAGTCCAGGTGCTAGCAGGCATCACTGACAACCCCTTCCTTACTTTCCCCAGAGTGCATTCCCCCTCTCCTCTGTTCCTGACTTTTCCCCCCTTACTGGCCCCGTTCCATCACCCCTCATTCACGCCAGAGCTCACGACTATGGGATGTCACAGTCAGCAGCACTTCGTGGCTCAACACTTGATGTAAAAGTTTAAGTGACCTGCGGTAACATCAGACCTTCCTCGAGACATTTACCCCAGTAAACACCCTGTGGTAAACTACTTAATCCTCCTGAAGCACCCAAAAAGATCAAAACCCACCAGAAAAAGCCTCAAACATGCTCTGGGCCAGGCTGGTTTCAGGGTTTGGAAGCACAGAGGGCCCTGCTGTTGATGCCTGCTGGCACAGCAGGAAGGAAGAGGGATTTCTGATCGGGAAAGGGATACCCGGGAGGCAGAGGCAGCCTGGTTTAGTCCCACAGGGAGCCAGTGAGCAGAGAGGGATGAGTCCTTGGCAGCAAGGGAGAAGAGGAGATGCTGTAGAGGTATCTCGGGGACCTCACACTGGAGGGATGTGCTCGAGATTCGGGTCCAGCAGCACCAAAGCTGGTACCAACTGGTGCTGGGGGCACACACAGAGCAGGAACCCCTCACAGCACCTGTGTGACGAGCTCGGGTACAGGATACAGGACCAGCAGACAACTGCTGCTCCAGCTCCTCTAGGACAGATGTTCAGTTAAGATGTGACGTCTTTCTGCACCTTCAAATAGAGTATTTTAGAGAGTGCTGCTAAACAGGTGTAGCCTGTCTAGTGTTTGTGCAGAAACACACAGGAAAGCCATGCAAGAAGGTGCAACACTCTCCAGAACGGTACCTAAATTAGCTCACTGAAGCTGCACTCCTCATGCACAGCAAGTAAACTGGGGTGAGGTTGCCCAGGGAAACCCAAAATGTGGGCAGGAGCTGCAGCCCCTCAGCCAAGTGAGGAGGCAGTGAGGGACACTGGTGAAGGCAGCAGCAGCAGGAGTTGCACACACAGGAGGTCTTCACTTCTTCCTCCCAGTTCTCCATATCAGCTCCACCACCTCCATTCATCCACCTTTCCCCTAAAGAACCCCCTGGACACACTGCCTTGTCTTCCAGGTGCCAAGATTCAAGTCTGTTCAACTCAGCTCTAGCTTGGCAAATCTCCTGGGCCTTGAGGAAATACTAAGGCACACGTGGAATCTCGGTTTTCCATGAAGTTGAACGGACATCTACGTGGGCAGAAACCCGGCGTAAAGGCCAGCATTCCAACCAGAATTCCAGAAAAAAAGAAATAAGATTTCTGCAATAACAAGGGTTATAGCATCCCAGAATGGTTTGGGTTGGGAGGGACATGAAAGGCCATCTCATTGCACCCCCTGCCAGGGGCAGGGACACCTTCCACTGTCCCAGGCTGCTCCAAGCCCTGTCCAACCTGGCCTTGGACACTTCCAGGGATCCAGGGGCAGCCACAGCTTCTCTGGGCAACCTGTGCAACTTGGAGCAACCTGCTCTAGTGGAAGGTGTCACTGCCCATGGCAGGAGGTGGAACTGAATGGTCTTTAAAGTCTCTTCCAACCCAACCCAGCCTGTGATTCTGTGGTAGTGAATTTACTTCTGACTCGTTCCAAGAGCTGGGAATGTCACAGCAAGAAATCAAGAAGAAAGTCGTAGCAGAGTCTTGCAGGAAGATCAGAGCAACTTGCAATAAAATCCCTGTGCACGAGGAAAGGAAGCACCAGTTTTATTTGGGACAGTAGATCACTGCAATTTGTCAATATTCTTGTGTCCCCAGGCATTCTGCTGCTACACTGGGCACTCTTAAAACCCGCCAGCCTCCATAATTCCTCCTGGCTTACAACACAGAAATAAAACCTCTGATACCATGAGGCTGCCCTGCCTACTGTCAGAGCTCACATTGGCTATATCTGGCTATAGAAATGACACTTCCTTTCCACTGGAAAAAAAACAATTCAGCCATCAGATATGATGACCAAAGACAAGCACTGGTTTTTTTGCACACACACGAGCTGGCCTCGGGTTCAGACTCCTGGTGTTAACTCCAGGGACAGAGGGGGAATTGCAAACACTTTATGAGCTCTGTGAACTCACACTGTACACTCCTGAACTCATGGCTGTCTACAAAGTAATGCTCAAAACTTTTGAAAGGGGAGATGCAACAAGGGCCTGGAGCAAAAGGACACAGGGAATGGCTTCCCAGTGCCACAGGGCAAGGTTAGACGGGATGTTGGGAAGGGATTCTTCCCTGGGAGGGTGGGGAGGCCCTGGCACAGGTTGCCCAGAGAAGCTGTGGCTGCCCCTGGATCCCTGGAAGTGTCCAAGGCCAGGTTGGACGGGGTTTGGAGCAACCTGGGCTAGTGGAAGGTGTCCCTGCCCATGGCAGGTTTTTAAGAGGACCACTCCGACCCCGACCAGTCTGGGATTCTCTGCACTGAGCCCCAAGGACGAGCCGAAATTCAGCTCAACTGATGCTGCCCCTGCTGCCGACGAGGCCACGTCAGTTCGGGGGCGAATTGTCATCAATGCACTTTGAGCACCTTGTGTTGAGAGATGGTCGATCCCAGAGGGAAACTCCTGATCTGTACAGTTAGAGGGAAGTGCTGCACTGGCCTGTGGCCGATGGCAAACACAGACTCCCTCACTCCTGCAGTAATTCCAGCACTGCCACCACCCTGGCACAGAATCTTAGCTCACAAAAGGCAACTTCCTAGAGCTAATTAAATTTAGGATTAGATTTCCACCCTCACACCCCCATTTTTCCTCTCTCCAGAATCTCTTGAGGCTTCAAAGGCACCTTTCACATCACACCAGGACATTTTCTCATTACAGGGAGCAAGCTTATCAAACAAGTGCTGCTTAATTCCACACTCCAGCCCATCAGCAGTGACCCAGATTCCCGGTCAGGAGTTGGCCCCGGAGAATTTCGGGCTGGATAACCAGACCAGGGAGCCTGCCAAAACAAGGACACGGCACAGAGGGAGGCACGATGAGCTGAAGGAGTGCAGGAGTTTGGCCTCCACGTTGGTCACAGCCAGGTCAGGTGCAAGGAGATTCCCACGGCACTGCTGGGTGGCCCTCGGTGAAGGCCCCTCCGCTCCTGCCGGGGAGCACCTGGGTTATCCAGAAGAAAGGTGGGGACAGATTTTTTTCAGGAGGGCCTGCTGCAATGGGATGAGGGGTAATGGCTTCAAACCAGCAGGGGAACGATCTAGATCAGATACAAGGAAAAGGTTTTTTACACTGAGGGTGGTGAGGCCCTGGCACAGGTTGCCCAGAGAAGCTGTTGCTGCCCCTGGATCCCTGGAAGTGTCCAAGGCCAGGCTGGGTGGGACTTGGAGCAACCTGGGCTAGTGGAAGGTAGAGCCCCAGCCACATTAAATCCCCAGAAAGGCACAAGTTTCCAACAGCTCATGGCTAATTTTATAGGAAAACTGGACTTCCCTGTGGAAGGAGCTACATGGGATCAGCGATTGCAGGACTGGTCCCTTCATATCTGAGCCCCAGAGTGTTTCATCTGCTTCTCTTATGGCTTCCCTACACCACCACTGTCTTTGCAGGCTGCTCACTGGAAGAAGCTAACTGCTTTAAATTTAAACCCAGAATTATTCATTTTGAATACTCAAACACGTGCATTTTGGGAGTCAGAAGATAAACCACCGCCCTGCTTGTGACTGGCGCACGGAACACGCCCAGCGGCGAGCAGCCACCCGGAGTGCTGTGAGCCCTGGGGATCTGAAACGTGGATAGAGGGAAATCTGTCATCCCTGGGGGAACACAGAGCTGCTCCCGAGGACGTGGATGCAGAGCCATGGATGCAAGCTCCCTGCTCCTCTCCAGGCTGCAGCCACCCCGCCAGCGCTCCTCCTCCCTGCACCACCGCGCATTCCCAAAAAGCCCTGTAGCCAAGATTCCCCTTTGTGCCGGGAAAGAAGCCTCCATTTCCCTCCTCTCCTCACGGGGAGCTGCCACTCTCCAGCCCCGCTTCCCTGAGGCCACCTGCACTCTGCTCAACAAGGCACTTGAGAAGCAGCAGATTGGGCACAACTTAGAGCAGCAACAAAACTGGGCAATTCCCACAATTCCCAGTGGTAAAAGACAAGTTTCTAGAGGCATCCATAGAAATCATAGCATGGTTTGGATCGGAAGGACCTTAAAGCCCATCCAGTCCCACTCCCTGCCACGGGCAGGGACACCTTCCACCAGCCCAGGTTGCTCCAAGCCCCGTCCAACCTGGCCTTGGACCCTCCCAGGCATCCAGGGGCAGCCACAGCTTCTCTGGGAAAACTGTGCCAGGGCCCCCCCATGCCTGCCAGAAACAAACCCAGCCATGCCACATCCCTACTAGGATTTGTCCTTCCAGTTTGTCTGATAATTGTCCCAGAGAGCGGGGGGAGGTTGGAGCAAGGAACACGTACCCTTGGTGGAAGGGGGTCAGATCAAGGAACGCTTGTCCTGGGATGCACCCAGGGAGGTTGTGGAGTCTCCATCCTTGGAGACATTTCAAAGCCATCTGGGCATGGTCCTGGGCAGCTGGTTGCAGGTGACACGGCTTTGATCAGGGGGACTGGACCTCCAGAGGCCTCTTCCAACCTCAGCAAACAACTCCCAGTGGTGCAAAACGTGGAATCAGATCAGCCACAGCATCACTCGGGTTCATCTCAGGGAGAAAAAACGTGCCCTGCCCTCATCTGCCAGCCAGCCAGCCACCGTGTTTGCAGTGTCCCACCCCCAGGAAAAAGACAACGTGTTCAGAACGTGAGTGACATTTTCAGCCAGGACGCCTGAATCCTCCTCGGCAGCTGGTTTACCACGTTTTCAGTGCTTGTGCTAAATCATTAGCAGAGGTCGGTGCTGAATTCATCCCAGGAACGCTGAGCTGAGTCAGTGTTGTTCTCCCACTTCAGTTTATCCTTGCAAATCAGCTGCAGTTGAATGGCTCCCTCATTCTGCACCCAAAAATAAAACACATGTGGAGACTCAAGCTGGGGCTTTGTGGAGCAGGTGCTGGTTTGTGGAATCAAGTACATTCAAGATATGATGCATTCAGCCCTTTGCAGGCAAAACACTCCCCGAGAACCCAAAGCTTTCCAAGCAAGAGGGAAGACTTCACACTGGGAATTAACTTCAGCCTCTGGAATTCGCCTAGTGAGCCAGGCAGCTCCCTCCCACCCCACTGGTGTCAAGGAAGGAATAATTCCCTCTTCAAGGGGCTCTCCAGGGGGTTTGGCATTACCCACCACACTTCATGGTTGCTGAGGAAGGACCTTTCTATTGCAAATCCACTCCAAAACTGGTCAAGTGAAGCATGTCTGTGGGAACAGGCAAACTGACCCGGAGAAATCATCCACAGATGGGAGCTGAGGCATCAAACTGGCCCTGAAAAGCCAAAGATTGCTGGTGCACAGGCTCTGCCCCCATGTACACATCTCTCCCTGCCCCACAGAGAGAACCCAACACCCCAAAAGGGGGAAGTCACAATAACTGCCCCCATGATGACTTTACAGTCCCTCCAAGGGCTGTGGATTGCTTTGGAAAGAAATGCAACCTATTGGTTGTGCAGCTGGAAAAGCTGTCCCGCCACAGAGTGGTGTTTGGGAGGGAATTCTTCCCTGGGAGGGTGGAGAGGCCCTGGCACAGGTTGCCCAGAGAAGCTGTGGCTGCCCCTGGGTCCTGGAACACGTTACACCAGAGTCTGCAGTCTCCCCCTCTGAAGAAAAGCTCTGCTGTTTTCACGGTGCTTCGTTCCCTACGACAAGTTTTGATCTTTCGGGTGACTATCAGAGCAGAAGTCCAAAGACCTGACTCCCAAACACTTGTAGGAGCAGGGAAGAGCCCAGCACTGAGGCAGGTTCCAGCTGCTGGTAAGCAAACAATCCTCCAGACGGGGTTTTGTTCACAGTGCCAGTCTGACTCACGCTTTGGTAAGCACAGCTTGTTTTTCACTCCTCTAAAATAATCCCAAACCGAAACACAACCAAAAAAAAAAAAAAACCCCAAAAAAACCAAACAGGCAACTCCAAGTGATGTTTTCCACCAGGCAAAAATTCTTGGGACACAGAAGGACTTGCCAGGAGCCGGGCAGGATGATGCCTGTGGCTCTGCAAGAGACTCCCGCGCCTGGAAGGACACGCAGAGGATCATCCCCCAGACACAGGGAGCTCAACTCAAGCCCTGTCATTGCACTCCAGGCGCTGCTGGAGGGGCAGGACGTGGGTTTTCCCTGCTTCTCCACATCCCAGTTAGTGCATGTTCAGCACCATCTGCTGGCATTCTCTCCAGGAGCCAGTTCCTCACAGCCCCGGGGCTGCTGCTCCGCCACAGGCTGCCCAGAGAAGCTGTGGCTGTCCCTGGATCCCTGGAAGTGTCCAAGGCCAGGCTGGACGGGGCTTGGAGCAACCTGGGCTGGTGGAAGGTGTCCCTGCCCGTGGCTTTTAGGTCCCTCCCAATCCCAAAATATTCTATATGATGAAAAGACACACAAATGTGCTGCCGGGAACTTAAGGTCTCGGGAAGAACCAGCACAAATCCCAGTCCCTGTGCTTTTTCCTGCTATTATTTTAATTCCCCGGGTGTTTACTGCACATCCATGGCCAACGAAGTTTTGTATTCCAGTTTTTGTCAGCTCTCATGGGCTCGAGGCAAACCCACGTGTGAATGGATGTGACCTGAAGTACTCTGGCAGGGATCTCCACGAGACACCTCTGAACCTCCCCAACAAGGATAAGTGAGTTCAAAATTGCAGCCAGGGAACTGGAAAACACTGCTGAGGGACTGCTGCCTGCAACAGAAGTAAAGATGGCAGAGCCACAACTGCAGAGCAGGAAAAACCTGCGAAAGAAAGCTCCAGAAACGCCCAAGTAACTCTAGAAACGTGACCCAGGAAACGAAATAAAAATAACACCGTGGTCCAAATGGTTACACCAGTCAAACCTGAGGCACATTTACTGGGTGCTTGTCCTTCAGCTGAACCAAAGCCATGTGGGAAAATCACATTCAGCTGTCAGTGGAGGACAAAGTTGGGAAGAGACCCTGTGAGAAGAACTCCCTGAATAAACAGAGGCCCTGAGCAAACAGACCTGGCCTCGCTCGCTCACTGAAACACCTTGGAAAGAGGACATGAGAGAACACATCGCCTCCAGCTCATTACTTCCAGGCTGTTTCAGCTGTCAAAACACTCCACAATATCCCTGTAACCTGGGCAAAGGGCTGGAGAGTTCAGCTCCAAGGGCCAGGTTCCGAAAGCACACCAGCATCGGGGTACCCCATCCCCTGTGCCTCCCTAGTTAGCAGGGATGTACAAACCCACACCCCACTGAAGCCCTGGAAATGCTTCTTCAGTGGGTTGCTTGATTCCCTGCCCCTGAGGTCACCCACATCTCTCAAGGTCTAAGCAGAAACAATTCTCAACAAGGAAAGGAAAAAAAAAAAAAAGAGAGATAACACTCAAAAAGATGCTCCAGCAACACAAGATTTCCCACAAATCCTCCAAGCTATTTTTAGTCTCTCCTTTAAGGTCATGACACCAGTTTCAGGGCCCTGTGTCCTCCAACTCTGCTGGGAACAGACCTGCAACACGGGCAAGGCAAGAGCACAGAAGAGCTTTGTGAGTAGAGAGATTAAAATAATGAGATTTGGGCTCCAAGAGATGGGTTTCCACGGCTGCTTCCAGCTGACAGCTCCACGGGGATGAGGTGCTTCTGGGCTCTTCTCTGCATGGACTTGCAGAAAAAGTGGAGTCAGTAGGAAGGCAGGGATGGATTTATCCAAGCATGGCTAAGACAAGCAGTTCATTTACACTGAGCTTGTTTACTCAGACTCTTGGAGCTGTGAAATGCTCTGGGATTGGTTTTAAGCAGTCGGAACAGGCACAGGATGTGACCCACAGCCTTCCCAGTCCTGCAGGCACGTGTTGGGGGTCTTGGGTGTGTCCAGGAGTTGGATTTGATGATCCTTGTGAGTCCCTTCCAGCTCAGGATATTCCATGATTTTACAGAATGGAATGACAACCATTCTCCAGGTGCTGTTCCTGGAGCAGCTCCCTGCCTCGGACGGGAGCTGCTCCATCCTCCCCCCCACAGCTGAACACCAAGGTGTTCAGGATCTACCTGGCTCAGAGGCAGAGGTTTTTCCCATCTCCCCACACTCCTGGAACACATCTGGAGCCCCACACGGGTCTGCTCTGCTTCTCCCACCCTGCCTGATGACCAGCACCACCATCCTGCCCCGCTGCGGGATCAGTGCTGGGCACGTCCCTTCCCGGAGCCCTGAGTGGGAATCACTCCTCCCTTTCCATGGCCTGAGGGAGGGAAACGAGCCTGCCTGGAACTCATGTCCCCAGGTCTCTCAGCACCAGAAAGGCTCCGCCTGCCAGAGCACATGCTGGGAAGAACAAGAGTTTCAAGACGCAGGAGGGGTTGTGTTAGGCCGGTTGGTTCTTCCCCAAATTCACCCCTTTCAGCAAGATTTGAAGAGGACCAGGGATATCTGCAGGGAAGCAGCAATGCAGCAGGATGCTGCCTCCAGCCACGTGGCCATAAAAGAAGGGCCCTGGCACAGGAATTGCAGGCACTGATTCCTTCCCACTGCTGAGAAGGGCAATCCAAGGTGGAGCATCTGGAAAGGGACGTCTTGAAATTTGTCTAGCTCGGAAGAAATCAGCTCAGGGGGTGTCCTAGACTTATTCAGTGGATGTAAGGGTCTGAAATTCCCCCTGCAGATGTGGAGCCCCCCGGGCAGCTGCCAAGCCTTGTATTAGCTTAGGACTAATCTGCACCATCTGTCCAGGTCCGAGAGGAAAAGAGCAACTTTTCCACTCTGGGATTGGATTGTGGCACAGCTGGTCTGGCTGAAGGGGTTTGCAGAAGAGGAAATCCTGCTTTTTATGAAGTCTTCAATCAAAGTATTCCTGATCCCTAACGGAGAAGAAGCCCCTCCACGCTTTGAGAGGTCTTCAAAGGCTCCCTTCTCTCACATATGGCTACTCTAAAGGGAAGGAACAGAGCAGAGGTCCCTCTGAGAAGACCCCTGCACACAGCAGCACTTACAGACTCCCAGCCTCAAGCTCTTGGGAAGGACTGGAGCAGCCGTGCCAGGCTTTTCTAGGGCTCAGCAGAACAGCTCTCCCCACTGAGGTGGAGGACTAGAGTTCAAAACTCGAGATGCAGCTGAAGATCTTCCATCCTTAGGGATGCCTAGAAGGCTTTTTGTTTTAGGGCTGCCTGGAAGTTTCTCAGCCCACAGGACCCACATAAACCATGCCCATTGCCCACCTCAGTCAGTTTTCTCCCAAAGAAAACTGGAGACCAGGAATCTTCCAGCACCAACCGGGGAGGGCGAGCAGAAGAAAAGGTCAGGCAGCAGCAAGATGGTCCTTCTCCCCTGACAAGCATTCCTGGCGCAGGAAAACCAGCAAAACAGAGCTGGCCCATCCGGATGCTGAGATATTCTCCCCCTCCTGAGGGCTCTGGACCCAGGACCCCTTTATCTTCCAGTGGTTTTCATCTCCTCCAGGCAGCACCCAGATGAATCCACGCATTAAAAGCGGTTATTTTGGGCTCTTTCACCCTGGATTTGCAAATGCTTCCACCTCCTTCTCCCACAGGTCTGTCCTTCCCTGAACAGGGGATGCTTCAGGTTGTCATCCTGAAATGGAACCTGCAAGACCAAGCCATCTGCATCCCCCTGCCTGTCACAGAACCAGGGAGGGGGGGTCAAAAATGTCCTTCAAGCATCAGTCAGCAGGTTACCCATCCCTGCACTCAGACCTGCCCAGCATCCAAAGCAAGGCAGCCTCCAACTGGGTTCTGCATTCCCTGGCTGAAGCAAGAGCCCTCCTATTCCCACGCCTGCCCTAGTTTCTGGCCATAAATCAGTGGTGCATTAAGATCAAGGCTGCTCTGACTACCTGTGTGCATTTAGAGAGACAGGATTTCTCCAGAGGGAGCTTTTAAAAGCTGTAGTTCACTTGGGTCAGAAGCCAGCTTGGGTATTAAAACACACACATATATATATATATATATAAAAATATGTATAATCCTCACCGAAGTTTGAGTTTGTAAGTTACAAAGAGCAAAAGAAAAACCCCAAAAAGAAAGTTGTGAGGAGCAGCAGAAACAGTTCTAACACTGGCCAAGTGGAAGATGTCCCTGGATCTAGGGGAAGGTGTCCCATGGTCTTAAAGGTCCCTTCCACCCCGAACCATTCTGGGATTTTATGATAATCACCACGGGGTTCCACCCCACGTGGCACCATCCTGGCAAGGCATCAGGGCAGGAGAAAACAGGAGGAACGTTCAGGCAACCTGCTGGTACCTGCACTAAGGGGCTTGGGGGCTCCCTCTGGGAGAGACTCGAACCACGTGAGGAAGAAAGATTTTTAAACAGGGAAAAGCAAGGAATGAAAGGAGAAAGAGGGGAAGGAAAGGAGGAGGAAGGGAAGGGACAACAAATGACTCTTCGTTTAGCACGAAGAAACCACGATGTCAAGAACAACATTAATCAAGTCGCCGAGGGATGAGATGAAATTCCGTAATTGCCTCTACCCTGATGGGAGAAACCTGGCTAATAAACAAGAGAAATGGGAATTGCTGACTTACAGAGCATAAATTTGGCTGAGCTGGTATCACTGAAACCTTCTGGGAGGAATTTGCATGATTGGAATACACGTTAAAATAATAAAAATGAAGAAAAAAAAAAAAAAAAGAGTCAGTACTCGTAACCTGTTTGGGAAGGGGAGGGGTCTCTCCACGGCATCATCCATGGATAGAGGGACATTATCTCTTCTGCTCCTGAGCTGACGGGGGTCCTTAAGCTCCCTCTCCACTAAACTCTTTCCAGGGGAGCAGTCAGCGGTGCACACCAACATTTCCAACGCCTCCTCGGGACTAGGAGTCTTATCCAAATGTTGTTTTCTTCCCCTTTCCAGAAGTCACCAGGAAGGGCTCCAAAGCCGACACGGGGTGAGGGCCGGTCTGGGGGGCAGCAATCCCACCAATCCCTGAGTGCACAGACAGAGCAAATGCCAAACGAACGACAAACCAGCTCAAGCCTTCAAAGGGGAGAACTTCAGCCCGGGCACAGCCGAGGGGACGAAGCTGTGAGGAGTTCACCGAAGTCAAGGCGAGGACGTTTTCCCTCAAAAAGAAAGAAGTGCCAGACAGCCACGAACACCCCGACTGGAGGAAGGCTCCCTTTAAAAGGCCTGGGGATGAAAGGCCGGAGTAACGTGATGCGAGACATGTAATCTTCCTGGAGGGGAGAAGGAAAAGTAAGGGGGGATTTGATGCAAATCAGTTATTCCATTCCTAGTTTATATTCATTGGGAAGGGAGGGGGACTCAAATAACTCAACGTCCAGACAACTTCACAAGAGCTTAAGGGATCTTTGCAATGCTGCTGCTATTTCTGGTATGCCAAGAGTAATCCCAGGATTAATTATTTCTTCTGAATTTAGGCAGGCACGGGCATTGCCCTCTTCCTCACCTCCTTGGGGCTGGCACTCCTGGGAATACCTCCCCTGCCCTATTTCTTTTTGCACCCTCCAAAGAACAGCCGTGGGGTTCCTACTTATTTGGGGGCATTTCATTTCAAATAAGACGCAGGATTTTCTTAGGAATCAAACTCCATTCCAGCACAACACACAAATCTCCCCACTACTTGCACCCCCAGCAGCCATTTCAGTAAAGTCCACAGAACCACCCCCCCCAATACTGACAGGGAAATGTCTAAAGCCTTTACTAATCCTCTCTCAAAATCCCATCTCCCAGCAGTTCCTGGCTATCTCCATCAAACTCCTCAAGGTCTCCACCACACAGGTGTCCTTTCTGGCCACAGCAGCCCCAATTTATTTGGATTTATTTTCTCCCATCTATCTCTTGAGAAAAAAAAAAAAAAAAAAAAGAGCTGGTAGGTTCTCCCAGCAATATCCTCTCTCAGTCTTGTGGTGGCTTAGCAAAGAGCAAGCCGCCTCTTCTTGGAATTATGGAACCATTTAAGTTGGAAAAGCCCTCAAAGAGCAGAGTCCAACCACTCCCCCGGCACTGTCAAGGCCACCACTGACCCACGTCCCCAAGTGCCACATCCACACGTCCCTTAAATACATTCTTCCCCTCCACTGCCTCAGAAAGAGAGAAAATCTCAACAGGAGGTTCTCCTCCAGCTCCACGTTCCCCTAAAACTCTTGCAGCCCTTCAGTCATCTCTTATCTGCTGACAAATCTCCCCCTGCTCCCTCCTTTTTTGTCCAGTCTTCAGCCCAATGTTTTATTAGACTCTCAGAATCAGTCCTGGGCTCAGTGCAGCAGTCAGGACTGAAACCAAACTAAGAGACATTTAAAGGACTGTAATATTTATTGCCATTAATTCTGCAGGGTTTCATTAAGATGACATGATCTCTGTAAGTTTTGATCTAGAAGTTGGATAAGTTGAGAGATCTCTCGTTGCTCTGAGCACTGAAGGCAACAGAGAGTCAGGTACCAGCACTTCAGGGAATCAGCATTTGAAGGGGATCTTCAGATCCCAGACTGGTTTGGGTTGGAAGGGACCTTAAACACCACCTCGTTCCAAACCCTGTTGTGGGCAGGGACACCTTCCACCGGCCCAGGTTGCTCCAAGCCCCGTCCAGCCTGGCCTTGGACACTTCCAGGGATCCAGGGGCAGCCACAGTTTCTCTGAGCAACCCAGGGGTTATATATACCCTAATTTTCTATCCCAATATTGTAGGATTCACCTGGTTCATGGTAATTGAGACTAAGCTATGATCAAGCCTCCAGACGACGGAAACCATCGGAGAAGGTTAAATACCAAAACCAATTTTGAGGAGATCACATTGCGAGGCAGAGGTACGTTCAAGTACAGCCAAGTAGGTCACATCCAGGAACCAGGAATGCAGATCATTCCCACAAGACGAGACTGTCCCAGCCAGCACAACAAAAGAACAAGCAAGAGAGGAATTGCCAGGTAAGACCAAGTTCTTGGCTAAAAGAGTTTTCAGTCATTTCACGCATAACCTCAGGGCAAGGGGGACAGTCTTCCCCTTCTAATCTTGACTCATGACTGTCCCAAGGAAGCCATGCATAGGATTGCAGAACAAGTCTATCAATTATTGGGAGACCTGGAAAACACGCTGGACAGCTCAGATCTTAAAGGGCATCCCTGTGATCAGAGCACACAGACACAGGAAGAGACAGAAACAGCCTGCAGAGGATTCTCTCAGTACAAAGCACAAAAGCCACCAGCTGGAAATTTGGGGGAGGAAAACCAGATTAGGAAAACTTTGTATTGGTGATGTAGAGACAAGAAAACCCTCTGCAGAGCAAGTCATGTCAAAGCTCAAAGCTGTGCTTTGTTTTCCACTGCTTGGCATCCACAACGTGCTCTGGCACAGCCACAAGACTCAGGTCTGACGAAGGCCACCCAGATTGAGCTGTCCAGGTCATTTTAGAGAGGTGTCCATGCTGGAAAATAGCAATTACAGATATTCCCAGAAGGATACGGGGTGTGAATCACAACAAGAACTCGGACATAAGCCCTGGGCTGGAATTTACCTCAACAGCCAATCCCCCACGCCCAGATAAAAAATAAGTTTAAGTTTCAGCCGCCCTTTACGGGGGGAAAAAAAACCCACCAGAAAACCAATTCACTGAAGGAAGGACTTGTACATTCATCACAGAAATGGGATCCTTCCCAGGCACTTTCCCTAAATCCAGGGTGACAGGTCAGGGAAACCCATCGCAGTCAAGGGGGTTCAGCCTTTGAGCTTGACATGTGCAACATCAATTTTTTAAACTACCAACTGCAGCGTGAAGCTCGTGCTCTTCCTCTGAAGTTGAAGACCAATCCCAGCAAGATAACACTGTGCCATGCTTAATAATCCCAGGGATCAGAAATCCTTTGATGCTTATGTTTGAGTAGGAGTATTTTTAGAAAAACGCTGGCTTTAGCTAAAAAAAGAGCCCACTCCACGTACTATCAGTCGGCTGATCACAGATAGTCAGACAAAAAAGAGTAATGCTGCTCTGGAGAGAGGCTCCAGCTTGATAAAAAGGCACTTGCCAGCTGGCTTAAAGATGCAGAAGTGAACACAAGTAGCACCAGCTGCAGGAAAGATCAGCTCAAAGAACCCACATTTTCAAAAAGAAAGCAAAAGCTCTGGATGGCAGACAAAAAAAAAAACAAAAAAAACCAACTTTAAAAGACATATTAAGGCTAGTAAACACCTAATAAGCTCATATAGCGCAGCAGAGAAGGTGAAGATTTTAGAGTGGTGTCTGAGTCTGGCTCTACCAGGATCCAACCCCAGCTCTTACAGATGAGTTTTGAAGGCCAGGCAGCCACAGGTTCCCAAAAGAAGCCACCGTGAAAGAGCACTGCCGTGAAAACTGAGCCCAGGCGGTGGCAGCTGGGCCACGGGGGTCCCACGGTTGGAAAGGAGTAAATGAATCCCAGAACAGCTTGGGTTGGAAGTGACCTTGTTTGGGTTGTAAAGGTCACCCTGTCCAACACCCCTCCAGTGAGCGGGGACACCGACAACAGGCTCTGGAGAAGCACCAGGAATCCAAGTGTCCAAATGATAATCAGGATAACACCCTGATTTTCACAGCTAATTTGGGTGTACCTCTGGAAGACACTGGTTTCCAAAGCTCGTCCATGTTCTCAAGAATTTTTCAGCAGGTCCACGGAGACCGTTCCTAGAAGATCTCTTTTGTTTTGGAAAAGCACGGGAATCCTGGCCAGCCATCGACCTGCAGCAAAAAAAAAAATGAACTCAAAGCCTTCCTCCGATGCAAAGTGACATCAAACATCACTCACCCCCAAACACCCTGTCTCCCAGCAGGCATGACCATTTGTCCACATCGTCCCAGGACAGGGTTTGGCACAAGCTTCACTTATTCTCTCTCAGCCTCAAAACTCATTAACATCCCTCGCTGCCATCCCATCCCAACTTTTTGGCGGTGACAGGAGCTCTGCACCTCCTGCTCTCCCGGGGATCGCACTGGATAACTTCCCGTCTTCAGAATTGCAACTTAAACACCCTCCTGACCCGAAAAATCACTTCAGAGTCAAGAAAAAGAGGGAAGAGAATACAGACAGAAGTCCCTTTTTTAAATTCATTTCTCCCTCATGATCCTGTTAATGCAGCTTCATTGTTCATCTCCACAAAGTCTACCTGCTGTCTCTTCACATAAAGAGCTGATGACAGGAGGAGCTTTATTTCTCTAATGATTTGCAGAAAAAAGTTCCTGCACATGCACTTGACTCCTCAATTTGCTTCATGCAACTTGTCCATGGGCACAATCATTTCTTTCATCTGTAAGATTGTGTAAAGAGCTCTTGTCTCCTCCACTCCAGTTTTTATTAAATACTATTTCCGTAACATTGCGAAAGAGGCTGCCTAGAGAAGGTAAGGATGCCCCATCCCTGGAAGCGTCCAAGGCCAGGTTGGACGGGGCTTGGAGCAACCTGGGCTGGTGGAAGGTGTCTCTGCCCGTGGCAGGGGGTGGCACTGGATGAGCTCTGAGGTCCCTTCCACCCCAAACCACTCTGTGATTTACGGTCACCCCTAGCAAAGGCTGGAGGCAGGAAGGTGGTGGAATGATGTCAAGTGGAAAAACAGGCACTGGGAGCTGGCTCGTGGCACGGAAAGCCCCGAAGCTTGAGGCCACTGCTTGAGCGCACAGAGCTCTTCAAGTGTGTAATAGCTCTGGTTAGAGACGTCAGCAATGGCCACATCACGAGCACCGGGAGCAGGGCAGCCGAGAGGCAACCGTGAACACGCCCCGGGCACCACCTGTAATTCACACTACCCGCTCACCAGCAGAACGTGCAGGGAAAAAACCACCCAAAACACCCAACTAATCAAACAAACAAACTAACTAACAAAAAAAAAAAAGCAGATGGGGGCAGGGAGGGGGTGAGAGGGAACAGAGAAACAAAACCACTCGAGACCAAGGACGGCTGTAGGTGGAAGATACAGAACCATACCCAGGTCCTGCTCTGCCAGACTGGCTGGTAAAGAAAGTTTTAGAGCATTTTCGCATGCCAGTCTACCAAAGAACAAAGTTCCAACCATGGAGCTGTACAGATGTATCCACTTGCAATCTTCCCAGGGAAAGGCCTGAGCCATTCGTAGTGAGTTTAAGCTGATTTAGATTGGATATTAGAAAAAAATTCTTCCCTGTGAGGGTGGAGAGGCCCTGGCACAGGTTGCCCAGAGAAGCTGTGGCTGCCCCTGGATGCCTGGAAGTGTCCAAGGCCAGGTTGGACGGGGCTTGGAGCAACCTGGGATAGAGGAAAGTGTCCCTGCCCATGGCAGGGGGTGGGACTGGATGGGCTTTGAGGTCCCTTCCAACCCAAACCATTCTGGGATTGGATGATCCCCTAAAGAAAAAATTAGTTTCAACAGAGCTTTGCAAAGAGGAAGGTCAAGGAAGGAGTGAGCCCCTCTAGCAGGAGGAACAAAACATGCTGCCCCAAGCTCAGTTTTTATTTAGGCACACAAGTTCAAGCTGTAAGGAAAGAGCAGGACAGGGTTTTCCTTGACCATTCCTTAAAGGCAGCATCCAATCTTATCTCTGGAGGCAGGTTACAGCTGTCCTGGAGCCAGGCTGGCACATCAAGGGGCACATCAGACATGCCTTCATGTCAGGAAGGATTCAGCTGATGGGGCTGAGGTGCTTGCTCCAGTTATCCCAGGGACACACACCATGAGACGTAATTCATGAGTTTCCAGCTCGTCGTAGAACATCCCCAAGGAGTTCAGGAACAGCACAGAAGCCACATCACCCAGAGCATTTCCACCAAACCCTCAGGAAGCACAAAGCACACCCACCTCTGAGCAGCTGGGGGTGGCAAAGGCAGGTCCCCGAGGAAGAGGCAGAGGTTGGGAAGGGCCCAGTGGGAAGGGCAGAGCCTCGGCCAAGCCCAAGCGGTGGGAGGATGCAAGAGGGAGGGTCTGAGGCGTGAACACCCCCTCTGCACTTTTTGGGGAGCGCTGGCTCTCACCATTCCTGCTCCCAAAGAAAAACTGAGCTTGGGAGAGCATGTTGATGTTCCTCCTGCTAGACGTGCTCGCTCCTCCCTTGACTTTTCTCTTTGTAAAGCACCACTGAAAATAATTTTTTAGGGAATCACCAAATCCCAGAATGGTTTGGGTTGGAAGGGACCTTAGAGCTCATCCAGCCCCACCCCCTGCCACGGGCAGGGACCCCTCTCACTAACCGAGTTTGCTCCAAGTCCATCCTTGGTGGTGGCAGCTCCCCCAAGACAACAGAGAGCGGCAATTCAGAGGCAGCGGCAGCTTTTTGTGGAGTTCTTAGTGGAAAAGACAGCAAAGAGAAGGAAACCTGAATTACTGTCTATTCCTCTGCTTGTCCTGGGAATACTTTACAATCCCTGCAGACAGATCCCTAAGTGCTGCAGTTTCTCATCAGCACCATGGCTGTAAGTGGTGTAAACACACGGTTACTTCTGCCCGAACGCAGGAAGAGCACAAGGACGGGGCAGGTTTTTATCGCAGTCAAATTCACCCGTGCCTCAGCAGATGAGAATTCTGCGCCTTCCCCCCCTTCCCAAGACATACATTCGGTGTCTCCACCACGGCATCTTTGAACCTCACCGTTCCATATTTCATGGAAGGCACGTTAAGAGCTCCCCACCGAAATTCACTGCCCTCCATCCCCGCTGCTGGGGTGGTTTATGGGGCAGCTGCTTTGAGATGCAGCAGCGTAGAACAGCCACAAGTTTAACAGGCACAGCAAGACACCAAGGTATAGAAAGAACCAAAAAATAAAGTCTCAACAACAAAGCTCCTTAGAGGAACGCAATTGATTTCTCCCAAGTCTTTCAGGCCGCAGATTTTAATTAATATTTATCCTACCTACTTAAATGCCATAATCTGTGCTGCGTTAAAGCGGCAGCATTCAACAGCTGAGGCTGTTCATTCTGCCCACCGTGGCATCTCCCTGCTCCAGATGCAAAGGGAGGCACACAGCAGAGAGCAGAGGGGTCCTTGCAGCCTTCCACGCGTGCTGGAAAAACAACAACAGCTGCAAGAATGCGCTCCAGGAGACAAACATTCCAACACGGGAAAGCTTCCCAGGTACGGCAGCGCTTCTTGAAGCACCGGTTTTGTCCTCCATCTGCAAGAAGTGCCTGTTGTCAGCTTAACTCAACAGCTATTTCAAAGTGGCAAACGGCTAATGGGCCACTGAATAATAATAATAATAAAAAAAATAAGGCTCTTAAATTCAGCTTGTGCTGCTGCAGAGCTGAGCTGAGGCTGCAGAAGCCCTGGAAATGAGGGGCTGGCGGGGTGGGTCACACCAGGTGTCAGAGCCACGGCGTGCTGCCCACAGCAGAAGTTACGTGTCCCCTGGAGAAGCTTCAGTGGAGAAGCAGCTCATTTGGGAGCTGTTAAGAACCAGAAACACTGACTCTGCCTTTGGGTTGGGAGGCAGCTTTCCACGGAGACAGGCAGAGATGTGGGAGGCAGGAGAGCATCAGCACACTTCGTGCATCCAGGGAGACCGCTGGGAGCTGACGGAAGACATCAGAACAGCCATTTGTGGCAGAAATCCTCATGCCTGGACTCGGAGCACCAGGGGTCAACCCTCTAATTGGATACGAAACGGGAACCAGCCAGAAGTGGCCCTTTTGCTGTTCCTCCCACTTCCTCGGGGAAGGAAGGGAAAAACGACAGGGGGAAGAAGAGCCCCTTGGAGCAGATTCCCAGGCGTGGGACCACTGCCCTGCTCCCTGAGCTCCTACCTCCTCACGTGCAACAAGCTCCAGGGATACAGCTCTGGGATGCAGCACCTCGAGGGCTGCTGGCTAAGGACAGGAGCGACATCCCATGGGGAGGAAGTTTGCTCCTCTGTAACACTCCCAGCCCAGCCAGGTCAGCCAACTAAGCAGTGCCCGACCCTCATGGCAAAGAGCCACCTCCACCACTGGTTTCTGCCTGGCACAGACGGGAGGGGGGGGGGAAGGAAGGGTTAAACTCCCCCATCACTGCACAACTTTCAGTACTGCCTCTATTTTTACAGCAAACTCGTCTTCAGGAGGGCCCAGTCTGACTCAAATTCAATTACCAAGAGGTGGTCGGCACCCGGGGGGAATTGGAAAAGTACACCCCAAACACCTTCAAGCTTCAAACTGTGGAGTATCAGAAGATTCCCGATATGTATCAGGGGGCCCTATTAAGACCATTATTTGCTGTCAGAAAGTCTTCAGGCAGCATGCAGCCTGTTCCAAATATAGACCCATTTAAAGTTTTTCTAGGGGGGGAAAAAAAAAGTTAAAAAAAAAGCACCGAAGTAACTTAGAATGAAGAGTGACAGGAAGACAGAGCCCCAGGGGCACAGGCAGACTCCAGCAAGGTGATTTTTAAAGGCAAACCCCTGCACCTGCACACACACGCACACACACACACTCTCCCTGGGGAGATTCTCAGTGTCTCTACTGCATCTCCCACACTTTGCTGCAGCACCATCAGCAGTTCCTCCTCCCTGTTCTGGGAGCTACCTGTCAAATCCCTCCCCAGGAGGGAACCTGCCTGTGTTAGGGGTTCCACAGGTGACTTACCCCTTGGCCAAAGCCGGTTTTCCCTACCAAGACCTCTGCACCACAGCAGTCCCCAAGGGCTGGGTGCCTTCCTGTTGCAATTGAAGTCAGCAGGAGCAGAAATCTTGTGGACTGCCCTTGTAAGCAGCTGTTAGGGGGAAAGGACAGCAGAATGCTGGCAGGGAAGTTGGGAAAAGACATCAGCAAACACTGCCTGAATGCCTTAGGCCCTGCTCTGGGGTTTTTTTTTCAGAGCATAACCAAGGGCAGCGCTGGACAACACAGAACGCTCTCCACCCACAGTAAACACCTTTCTGCCCTTGGGAGAGGCAAGAGCCACAAGTTTGGTTCTGCAGGGCCTTGCCCTCTGTTTTTGGGATAGATCCAGCCCAGCCATCCAGCCTCAGAGCAGCAAAATTCAGTCTGCTCACCCTGCTGGAAAGCAGAGTCAGCTCGGAGGCGCTGGTGCTGAAGGATCAGTCTCACACTTCAGACACAGAGGGCAGAACACCCCACGGCTGGTGTGCTGCAAAGACAGGGACACCCCTGATTGCCTTCTGACCTACTGGATTCCCATCCCTTCAGGCTGGAAGTGACTGTTCAGGACGAGATCCAGCCCCTTCTGGGCTTGGGGAAGCAGCTGATGTGGTCCCCAGCCCTTCCTGTTTGAAGGGGCTGCTGTCTGTGGGTGGAGAACCCCCACAGGTCTGCCTGAGCACCAGAAGGCAGAGGTGGCAGAGCCCCAGACAAGAAGGCTTAAACCCTTTTCATAACTCCACTTCCCTTTTATATTTACTCCAGGGAATGTTGTCATTTGTGCACATAATCCCCTCGGGAATCCCGGAGCCTTGGCTCGTGGATAAATCCCTGGGGCCGCTTATGAAACACAGAAGTGCTTTTGATCACAGTGCCCGTGTGCAGTGGTGTTTGCTCCCTCTTTGTTCTCCTGGCAGAAGGGAATACAAGCATGGAATTCTCTTTCCCTTCTCTCTATGCCCTTGACGGGGTCACAGCCTTTTCCCTCAGTTCTTAAACCTCTGCATTGGGGTGCTGAGAGCTCCTGCACTCCCAATCCCTGCTGAGAGGAAGGTGTGACCTGCACCGTTCACCTCTTGGGGCATCCCAGGGTAGAGCAAGCCTGGAGGGCGTCTCTCTTTACTTACATGGCATAATACAGCAAATGTTCAGTTCCCAGGCAATCCCAAAGGACAGAGGGGAGGCTTTGCTTGGAGTGCACACTCCCATAGGAGTGTGGGTATGAACATCCTTTAGAGAACCTTTGTAAGCCAATTATGCCAAATCAAACGCAGAGCTCCTCTGATTCCAAAGGAGTGACTCTAATCATGTTTAGTTTCTTAAATTAATCCAGATTAATTTCTACTGCACCCTAAGATACAGTATTCCTACGTCACTATATGGCCCCAGCTGGTAAAAAGACCTTTATTACCATATCACTCTTTTCCTGCATCCGCATCACAGTTTAAGCCTTTCCTGGCTGTTGGGAACTTGCAGACAGGCTGGAAGGTGACTCCAACCCTCTCCATGCCGAACACCCACCCAATTTAGCAGCAGGAGAGACTTGCAGCCGGATTAGTGATGCTCTGCAGGGACACTGGATAAAAACAAAATCAAAAAGAAAAAAAAAAAAACAGCTCCTGATTGTTCAGAGAGAAACAAACAATTCTAACTTGGAAGCTGCTTTTTAATACAGTTGGGTTTTTTTTTTCCTCCCCCTGCTTTTTAGGAGCCTGTTTGGAGCACAAATGGGAGCTTTGAAGCAGCACTGAATCTTAATCGGCCTCGCACGTGCGCAGGCAGCTGCTCCCTGCCAGACTGGAGCTGCTTTGGGGAGCTGCTCAGAAACGTGCACATGCTCCTTCTTACAAAAGGGGGTCGGAGCAGCCTTTAATGCCTCTCTTTTTGTATTTGAAACAACCGCCTCCGAAGTCAGTCAAAGAACATCCCCTCCACTGCAATCAATCTCCCTAAAGGGGAGTAAAGGCCCTGGATAAAAAGGACAGGCACCAAGCCACTGGCAGAGAAACCCCAGGTGGATGTGGCAGAGACAAAAGCAAAGTACTACAAAAGCTCGGCCTTGTTCCCTCCCTCCAGCAGACTCGTAACCAACTGGATACCTTCACCAGGGAAGTGCTACAGGTATGTCCTGTACCCAAAGCCAAGGAGCAGCACGTCCCAGGTGAGGGGCAGTGCAGAGGGAACATGTAGGTAGCAGAGCCCCTGGCCTGGGTCTGCCAGCAGCAGCAGAGGAGAGACGGAGCAAAGCTCCCGGGAGAGTAATCAGAGCTTCCAAGCAGATGATGAAACCTCTTTCCTCTTAACAAGCTGCTCCATTCCCAGGAGCTGGCACACTTACCCTTGCATTAGCTGTACCGAGTAAAAATCAGCTCTCCCCGAGGGAACTGAGGTCTTTCCAGAGTACAGGCACAGCAGAGGAGTTTGGACAGGTCACCACACCTGCAAGGATCATCCCCCCTCCATCCCACCCTGTGCAAGCCCAGCCTTCACCTCCCGCTGTCAGAATTCCAGAATGGTTTGGGTGGGAAGGGACCTGAAAGCTCACCCAGCCCCCCCCCCTGCCATGGGCAGGGACACCTTCCACCAGCCCAGGTTCCTCCAAGCCCCATCCAACCCGGCCTTGGACACTTCCAGGGATCCAGGGGCAGCCCCAGCTTCTCTGGGCAGCCTGTGCCAGGGCCTCCCCACCCTCCCAGCCAGGAATTCCTTCCCAATGTCCCATCTAACCCTGCCCTCTGGCAGGGGGAAACCATTTTCCCCTTGCCCAAAGTCCCTCTCCAGCTCTGTTGGAGTCCCTTCAAGAGCTCTAAGGTATCCCTGGAGTCTTCTCTTCTCTGGGTGAAGACCCTCAGCTCTCCCAGCCTGTCCTAGAACAACAACTCGTATCTCAGCCTTGAGAGCAGAAATTCAGGGAGCAGTGACTGATTGCCAAAGGCTTTGCTCTGCTCTGTAGCTCACTCAGGGGGTCCCTCTGTCCTCAGCGTGGCTGCAGAGGCGTGGGACAGGTTGCCCAGGACAGCACCCGTCTCACAGGAAGGTCTTGGGGCTCCCAAGTTACTCCCAGAGATGCTCAGTTTGCTCTCCAGAGCAGAAGCAGCCCTTGAGGACACATAAAGCAGTTTGAGGGGCATCTTGGTTTCAAGCAAAACATTCCCTAATCAGTCAGGCCGAGGTAAGAGATCGGGCAATCCAAGAAATCATTCCGTGAACTCTTCGTGCTGAACACAAGCGTCAAAGGTTTGAGATGCTCAAGTTCAAAGCCCCCTGCAAGTCATCTGTGACTGGAGTGTAAATGATACTAAGCCTGATTTCTGAGCCAAATCCCAGAGCTGATGCTGATGACATTCCATCCATCCATGGACCCGGAGTCTAATACTAACACACACAACACCCCCCCCCCCAAAACATGAGTGGAACTGAGTATTTTCGAATACTTGTACACAATAAAATTTATGAAACAGATAACAAAAGCCATCCATCTTCATTTATAAGTCATGGCTTTTGCCTTTGTTACATTTAATTGCTTCCCCTGTGGCTTCAAATCAAGGGCAGATTCTATTAAAAGTAATTACTTTGCCGTGCAGCTGCCGCAGCAAAGTTGCCTGATAAAGGTTAATCTGCTGAGTGATGGCAGCTCCTAAATGAGGGTGATGATTTCCACTAACGACCTCCCGGGGAAGGCGATGCTGGAATTCACACGTGCACTGCCACGATAACCACGGCGACAGCCCTGCAGGCTCCTGTGTCCCCACCCAGGGCCCGGGACACGCGAGACCACGGGGTCTTGCTGCAGATGCCAAGCTGGGGACAGCCGCTGGCAGCTTGCTCCGTGTGTTATCCACGTGGTCTCCACTCACAGGGACTGTGCAGATCGGTCTGTAGGCTGCTCCATCCCTGGAAGTGTCTCAGGCCATGTTGGACGGGGCTTGGAGCAAGCTGGGATAGCGGGAGGTGTCCCTGCCCGTGGCAGGGGGTGGGATGAGGGATTGGTCATTAAGGTCCCTTCCAAGCCAAACCAGCCTGTGATCCCATGTGATTCCAGGCTTCTGGGCCAGTGTAGAAGCACCATCTCCCACATATGTTCACTTCAAGGCATTTGCTATCTGGGGTTCTTTTTTTTTTTTTTTTAAAGTAATAAGACACATTCCAGCTGAAAGAAAAGCAGGGGCAGGAGGCTCCTAATAATCATCAGATGAAGCGGGACAAAATTCAGGAGGAAGGCTTCAAATTTCAAGTTTTCTTCCTTTTTTTTCCCCTCCCACTTCATCTCTTCTCCCAGCAGAGCGGCAGCCCGGGAACACAGCCCATGCCCCGTGCTGCAGCACTCTGGGCAGAAGGCCACTTGTCACACAAAGAGTGGGAGAAAGGCTAGCAGATAAAAAAAAAAAAATAGTCCACTTTTTCCTCCCCCCAGTGCCAATTTTCAGTCCACTGGGGTTTTTTACTTCTCCTGCTCACAACCCACGTGTTCAGTTATGCAGCAACAGCGCTGCCATTCACTCCAGCTGGATTCAAGAGTCCTTGGGGGTCCTTTCCAACTCAGGAGAGTTCTATGATTCTGTGAATTCTGTGTTTTTAGGCACCAGCATTCAACTCAGGACACGGCAGTCCAGTGCCTACCACGGCACACTGACAATAAATCAAGTATCTTCATGGTTTTAACCATCAGAACCTGGTTTTATGAGCAAGCTGTAGACATTTCCTAGAAAGCCAGACCAGCTCTTTCAACCACAGAGAAGTTTTACACCATAAATCACAAAAATCAGGAGTGTGAGCAAAAAAAAAAAACAAAAAAAAAAGGTTAAGAATCAGAAGCTTAGCACCACCTATTTTTAACTTAATACTGAGAGTAACACCCTGCAAACAACACACACACACACGCTCCAGGAAGAAAGCAACAGCACAGCCTTCTGCACATGCCTGCCCCTCCACGAAGGAAGCTGCCATCTGCATGTTGAAAGGATTATTTTCCACGTGGGAGGCCAGAGGAAGGAGGGGAAAAAAAAAAAAAANGGGGGGGCGAGAGGAAGGAGGGAAAAAAAAAAAAAAAAAAAAAGAAAATAAATCCCAGAAACCTGCTGGGAAATGCAGCCGAAAGGGCAGGTTGTCTCCTCTTTCAGCAGAGGTGGTCCCTATGGACCAGCCCTGGCAGGGGGAATTGCTGGCTTTCCAGCCTTCCAGCATTAACTTCAGGGGGTTCATGAGGTGATTCGGCACCTGCAGGGAGAGGGTTGGGGCTGCAACCCCTTCGTGCCACACCACGGGGTGGCTGCTGGATCCCCAGCCGCTCCAGTGTGAACTCAGAACTATCTTCCTGCAAGCTGAAGACACCTTTGCCCCTCCCTTTCAACCCCAAGTGCCCGGTTTTCAGCCCCCTAAGCACAGTTAGGTCAAGCTTTCGCTCCCACAGCCTGGCTCAGGCAGTTCCCAGATGGGACGTCCAAGCTCCAGTTTCTCCCAGGAAGGAGTGGGCACCAAGAGCACCTCAATTCCAGGCCCAGCTCCTCCAGCGTGACAAAAGCTCTTCCAGAGCAGCTGCTTCCTTGCCTGCTGCTCGTCCCACACCTCCTAAGTCACACTCACACCTTGGACTTCGTGAAGCCACTCATGCCTGTCACTGTCCCCTCCATCCTTGCCTTCCCTGCAGAAGCAAAGCTCAGCCTCGTGTTGTGTCCGTGAGGAGGGATCACCCAGGGTTTGTACATTGGGGGTTTCAGCTGCCCCTCCAGAGCAATGAAAACCTCCTCTGATCAGATGCAAACAGCACAAAACCTGGATAAACCAAATTTTACTAGAAAAGCCACGGGAGGCTCAAATGTTCCTGAGACTAGAAAGAGAAAGGAGTTATTTATTCTTGCAGTTACACCAAGCGAGAGCTGAAAAGGTGTTACATTGCTGCCAGTTTAGCTACACATTCAAAAATAAACGTGTTTTCTTGGTGGTGGTGAGAGTGCAGATCTCCAGGGAAAGCAAAATCAGAATGGAACGCTGGCAAGAGGGAAAGATACTTATTCAGGCTACGGCTGTCAGGAGGGCCTGCTCTGATTAAAGGCTGTACTGCTGTCCACAGGCCACCCGGGGGAGGTGAGTGGCCTTCCCCGTAATTAGCAGGAAAAGCACAGGTCTGCTCACCCCGAGGAAGCCGGGCTGGGACAGAGCCCTTTTGGCACGTGTGGGATGCCCAGGGATGAGCCTCCATCACCACTCCTGCGACTCAGCAAGGCAGGGTAGCCAAGGGCAAGGGCTGTGTCAGGCTTCCCAGGAGCAGCTTCCTCGTAGTTACATGAGGGGACGAGCAGCGACTTCAGCAGAGTCCTCTCGGGTTTAATCAAGCCTTCAGTAGATTCCTGCCCCAGAGCCACTGCTGTCACATTGCTGCTCCAGAGGAGAGGGCTGATCCCTCAGGGCCACCAGGAGGGTGTTCAGAGAAGGAAAGGATCAGACCTCGTGGCACTGGCCAGCGGCTGCAGCAAACCCTGGTGTGGAGATCGAGGCAAACGCGAGGCAGAATGGTCAGGATGGACTTTAGGCTGGGTCAGACTGTGATCCTTAAAGAGCAAAGCGATATTTTAAGCCAGTGCTTTAATGTGACCAGAGACCCCTGCTCTGGAGCCAGGCTGGGAGAGCTGGGATTGTCCAGCCTGGAGAAGAAAAGGCTCCAGGGAGAGCTGAGAGCCCCTTGCAGGGCCTAAAGGGGCTCCAGGAGAGCTGGAGAGGGACTGGGGACAAGGGTTGGAAGGACAGGACAAGGGGGAATGGCTTCCCACTGCCAGAGGGCAGGGATAGACGGGATATTGGGAAGGAATTGCTGGCTGTGAGGGTGGAGAGGCCCTGGCACAGGCTGCCCAGAGAAGCTGTGGCTGCCCCTGGGTCCTTGGAAGTGTCCAAGACCAGGTTGGACGAGGCTTGGAGCAACCTGGGCTGGTGGAAGGTGTCCCTGCCCGTGGCAGGGAGTGGCACTGGATGGGCTTTAAGGTCCCTTCCATCCCAAACCATCCTGTGCTTGCGGGAGCTGGAATAGCTTTGGAAATCTGCTGCCTGCTCTGGGATGGTGCCAGCTCAGCTGCACAGCTCCAAGTGCACTTTACTGCATGGGACAGAAGTGGGAGATGCAGCACCAGGCTCTGTGTATGGTTCAGGAAAAAAAGCCTGCCATAAACATGCCTAAGAGTGCAATTTTGGGGTAGCAATGTGTAAGCTGCAGTGCAACTCACACCCTGGGGAGTGCTGCCAAAAACACCCTGGTTGTCTTCTCACAGTAGCAAAGGTACCAAAGAGCTGCCGTGGGTTGGATCTTGCCCCAGCTTCAGGGTCCAGGAGTTCACCGGCACATCCCAGACACCACTCACCAGGAAAATGCCTTAAAGTATTCCAGACATGCTCAAAATTCCAGCTCTCTTCACCTCTAGAAGTGGAAGATTTACAGGACCTATTCCCAGTGCCTCAAACCAAGAGATGTTACATTTTCAAAGGAATCTGAGGTTAAGAGCTATAACGTAAAAGGAGAAGATAGGAGCTGAATGTTTTGATTCTTATTTTTATGGCCACTTTATCTTTAAAGCTCTTCGAAGGGCTATTAATGAAGAGCAAAGGCAGGTATAGGAGTGGAATAGGATTACTTTGCTACCACTTCCTACGTCCCATGTAGTTCATCCCACTGTTCCCTAGAGCAGGCAGACTTAGTGACCTGCTGTGCCTGCATTATAGTTGGGAGTGGGAAGGCAAGGACTGCCAGGCGTTGCCATCAATCCCAGAAAACGTAGAAGTCTTCCTACACAGCGTTCATAGAACCACAGAATGGCTTGGGGTTGGAAGGGACCTTAAAGCTCATCTGGTTCCACCCCCTGTCCCCTTCCACTGGTGGGACACCTCCCGCTGTCCCAGGTTGCTCAAGGCCTTATCCACCCCGGCCTTGAGGCCACATTCCTGAAGAGGAAGAGGCTGGACCTCACCAAGGAAGGATCAACACAAGACGATGCTTTAGTAGTGCCTGTCACACGAACCCCCAAACCACAACCCCAAACCCTCCCGACCTCCAGCTACAGTGAGAATATTCGACACCACAGAGCTCCCTCTTCACCCCTCTCTGTGTGAGTCAGGACGAGGAGGAGCCCATCCAGCCTCCCGGTCACCTGCAGAGTGGGATGCTCGTGCGCAGGAAGCCAAGACTCAGCGCTAACCCCAAAGCAGAGCCTCTCATTCATCACGGCTTTAATTGGCTTCAGTCCCAAAAGAAATACTGGAGTAGACATGAACTGAACCCGGCAGCCACACAGGGATGGCAGAGAGGCACACGGGGATTCTAGGGAGAGGTCTTTAAACCAGCACGCTGAGCCTTGGACACTCAAATTGGTTTCTGTGCAAAAGCAGTAATGAAATTTTACGGCTCCTTCAGAGCCACGACAGGGTTGGCTGAATTCGAGCAATTTTCTGTGAAAAACATGCATTAAAAAGACTCCCTTTTTTCCCCCCTCGTTTAAAAGGAAAAAGCTTTCTACTTTAAAAATGAGGCAGGAAGGAGAAGTTAAAGAAAAACTGGAAAAAAACCACACAACACAAACCCTCTTTTTTTCTTTTTAAAAAAAATCAAAGGGATTTTACCTCCCTTGAGGCACCAGAAAGTAAAGATAATCATGAAAAAGCTGAATGAAGCTAAAGTTTTGTGGAGGTTCACGTGTGGATTTGACCTAGATACAGGGAACATTCTTGTGATTAATTTGTAGGTTATAATTTTATACTACAGCGCTCCAACTCCAGCCCTAAAACAAATTGGACAGAGTGTCTCATTACTCCCTGATATCCCCTGACAGGTCGCTAAATATCTGCGTATTTTAATTATTTGAAGCAGACCACGAGTCATTATTTCCCCTTTGAATTCTATTACCAAGCTGGATTTTCTCTCATGCCCCGCAGACCGCACTGGACCATAAAGGGACCGGGATACTACAGGAACATTAAACCCTTTGCCAACACCCCAAAAATCCGTGGGAGGTACCAGGCGCTTGTACCCTGCGCTCCACCTGCGGGACAGGTCACCCCTCTCCTGTGCTACCTCAGATGCCCCCAGGGCCTCCCACCCACGAGAAGGGGCCCTGTCCTGGCCCGAGCCCACCTCAGGTGGCTGTAAATGGAAGTTACAGCTTTTCAGTGACCACGGGTGTCTTCAGGACATCGGCTGACATTGGAACCCGCCCAGGACACGTCCCAGCACCTGAGTTTCGTGGCAGCCAGGCAGGATTGCCCAGCCAGCTTCTCTCGTCCTACAGGACTCACAGCAGGGCAGACATTTGCAGGAGATACAGCAGGGGAAAAAGAAGTGAAGTGGTTTTTATCAGAAAAAAAAACTAGGCCTCCTCAGACACATATTAATTTCCTACAAGGCACGGTCTCCAAGATCCAAGAGCAGGGAAAACGCTCTGGCCTACCCAAGAGGTCAGTTGGGTTATACATTCTCACCACACTTCAGGCAAGTATCTCACTCAATTAGATGAAAAATTGTAAGTTACAGCATCTCTGCCAGGGCAGAGCTAATCTAAGGCTGGTCTGAAGATTAAAACCCCTGCTCTGGCTTGGCGGGTGCAAGCATCTAATCACACAGCAGTTCTTAACCTACTTGAGCTGGCTGCTGAGGGTTCCTTCATTTTCACCAATTAAACTTCCCCAGATCACTTTTTCTCCGCTCTAATTGTTCCATGAATATTCTCCTGGCTACCTGAGTAGCCAGAGGTAACTTATAATGCTCTGCAGGTTTCTACAGGCAATGAATCCATTGATGCCGGTCTGAACAATCCCAGAACGGTTTGGGTTGGAAGGGACCTTAAAGATCACCTCATTCCATGTCTCTGCCGTGGGCCGGGACACCTTCCACTGGATCAGCTTGCTCCAAGCCCCATCAACAACGACAGAAACACAGAACCAGAGAGGTTTGGGTTGGAAGGAACTTTAAAGACTTTTTCCAACCCAGTTTTCTCAGGGCCATTTGTAGGGGCACAGGAAGGTTGCTTTGAGGAGAAGGAGGCAACAGAGCATCATAAAAGGCAAGGTCCTTCAGCACCTGTGCAGATCCCTCTAACATCTGCCAGGCGCTTTGCAGGACCTGCTGGTGCTGCTTGGAGAAGCACAACCACCACACTTCAGTGACCTCTTCAGCTGTTGTCACTGACAAAACAAGTCGGGATTTATTGCTACCACTTCCTGAAGCTTGTCAGTTCTGTGTCGTGGCCCAGCTTTTGGTCAGCCTCAAACAGGAGAGATCCCTAAGCAAGAAGAAGCACGGGAAGCCCTCGAGGCCGGGGAAGATTTTGTCCTGCAGCTCCAGCGACCACTGCAAGACACAGGAGGGCTGATGTTCCCCACTGCCAATTCCAGCACAGAAAGTGCCATTTCCTGCTCTTTGCTGGTCCCCTGCTCTGCTTGGGTTTCCCTCTTTAAGTCACAATCTTGGTGTTTCTGTGGGTATCCTCCCCACCCCCCCCCGCCAAGGCTCTTCAAAGTTACTCTCCCCCTGGAATGCTGCAAATTCTTTAAAGTTTCTCTCCCCCTTTCCACGGGGAGCTCGAAGCCTTTCTAATCCTCCAAACCCATCGCTTGCACTGTCCTCTGGCTGAGGGGTGTCTCCAGACAAGCCACAGAAAAGGTCTTTTGATATTCCCTCCAGCGGGGAGAAAAACAGTGAGAGGGAGACAAGGATATCAAAGACAGCTCTTAGAGGCATCTCCACCCCAGTCACACTTTCAGTGTTCACCCCATACAAATCCATCCTGCCCTACAGGCTGCATTTTACATAGAACAGAGGAGGAAGTTTTTCCTTCTTGCTACTTTGTGCCCAGAAGGCCAAAATCAACACATCCCTGCAAGCAGACGGGGACAGGTACTAAACAGCTGAAGAATGTACTTCCCCCCCTAGGCTACATATGTCTAAGTGACATTTGATTCCACTTACAGGCAGATTCATTTATATTTGGAAAAGCAAGCGCGGAATGTGAGCTTATTTTGAACAGAATCAGCATCGTGGTAGCCAAAGCTCATTAATTATGAATTTTATCAACTGCTCACTGAAATTTGTTCTGCTAGCACAGGGCAACTGCCTGAAAAAGCAATGCTTGCCAGTGGAAAAACATCACGCCACAAAATAACCCACATCCTTCCTTTTTCCAGGAGATACCCCCGATTCCAGAATAATCACAATGCTGGGAGAACATCCTTGAGGTCCTTCAAGCAGGTTATCGCTGCAAGGAGAAGCACCGAAGGGCATCATTTGGTGAAAGGCGAGTACGGAGCACTGGGATGAGCTCTCCTGGTTGCACGGACGTGCTGCTGGCACTCAGCATGGCCCCACCGGGAAGTCTGTCACCCAGCCTTCCCAAATTTTAAGCAGGAGGGATATTTTCTGCTATTCAGCTGGACTTCAGCACAAGGACCCACAAGCAGCACCACCCCAGTAGTCTGTCCCCACTCAAACAGAGTTCCACTCACTCCCAAGACTCCCATCGCGTGCAGAACTAACAGGAGACGTCCCCTGACAGCTCTGCAGGGCACAGGCAGCATTTAACATCAGAATTATTTATAGGCACTGATTTTAATCAGCAAGCAAAGCCTCTCTGCTTAATTTCACTTTACATGCACAGCACACAGCCGGACCCACCTTGGAAAAGCGAGAGCAGAGGGTTGGCAGCCGGGAAGAGGCTCATCCTTGATCAGAGCAGCACCTTTGTGAACACACAGGTACAGACTTCCAAAGAGCCACACTCCTTGAGGAACTGGGGTTGAACAAGCTGCCCTCCAGCACCCCCAGGAAAGCCGGTTCACTAACGACTCGTTGATTACACAGAGCCCGCCAATAACAGCTCACCACACCAACCATTCCTTACCTTCCCCCATCAGTTCTGACAACTCCTTGCTGTGTTTGCCCCTCCTTAAATAGCATTTTTGCAGAGATGCCCCACCTGTGGGTGACTGGGGTGGAGAGCCCATTGGAAACACCTGGGAGCTTCCCTGGGGACACCCCCCACCCCCCCAGCTGTCTTACAACTAACTTCATTTCCAGAGGTGTTCCCGCTCTCTGCGTTACCACCCATCTCACTGATCTAGAAAATCTAAGTTCTCGTGCAATGCAGGTTCATAAACAAGTAACACTCAATCACCTGCAATCTTTTTGCCCTGTGCAGGCTGAACACATTTCATGTCCCAAGTTTCCTCAGCCCTCACTCCTGTGGTTCGTGATATCAGTGATGTTCATCAAATGAATAAGCCTTCACGTGCCCCAGAGGCTTCTCTAAGATTGGATATCTCATGAAGGAAATGATAAAAACCAGAAAGCAACAGAATAGGGTTGTAATGCGTATAAAATAACACAAGGAATTATTTGACGACCCAAAAAACAAACCCTGCTATGGTTTATTTTCTGCCTTCTTAGGCACAGGTCTCCTCACTGCGTAGATAAGAGTTTTATGTTCTTAAGATATAATTTTCTTATAGATCTGTACAGAAATAGCCAAGTATGGCAACATTCAGAGTAACTCACCTGAATAAGTGGGATAAATTCTATCCTTGTTTAGTTGGATATTAATCCAGCAATTTATGTCAGTGTCGCAGAGGTCAGAATTTGCCCGAGAATCTGATTTTTTTTTGTCACTCTAAGAGTGGGTAACATATTAATGGAGACGCTAGGTTCACCAATCTAGTCATCAAAAATCTACACAGAACACAAATTTCATTCAGAGCCTGACATTAAGTAATACATTTTGGAAAGCTGGAACCCCCCCGCCCCTGCACGGCCACACCTGCACCCCGGTGTCCATCACACAGCACTAGGGGATCAGTAAATGATTTGTCTGGATTTGTTGGAGTGGTCTTCAGGGTTCCTTCCAACCCAAACCATCCTGGGATTTCACGTGTCCAAAGGGCAGCTGTTGGGCTAAACCCCACTCCTTCCATCTCAGAGGGAATAAAGGGCATTAAGTGTTATCCCATCACGTGCTGGCGAATTGAAACGAACCTGGGGAACAGAGATGCGGGAATTCTGCAGCAGCTGGCTCGGACCTGGAGAGTCCACTCGGGGTGTGAGCAGCAGGGAAGCTCCAAGTGATGTGCGAGCAGCACCCAGAAGAGGCAACTGCAGCGCTGACCTTCACAGCCACAGCTCTGTCAGCAGAGCCACGGAAAATACACCCCGAGATGGGATTTGTCCCTTGTGTCACCCCGATGAAAGCATTAAGGCAGCTGATTATGAGAGAGGCCTCAGCCAGGTATGTTAATGACCCTGTAAAGAGTCGCTGTTAATCAGTTGTCAGCGAACAATGGGATTTCCAGGATCGTTTCCAGATGCAAAGCTGTTGGAGGATATTCTCCTCAACGATCTGCATTACATTTCCTCCTAATCAAGTTCGCGGGGATGTTTTGATTGGGATGGAAGGAGCATTACTCCAGCTCAAAGAGAGCTCGCTCTCTCGTTAACCCCTGCGGATAAAAACCATTGAAACGGCAGGAGATTCCAGCCACGAGGACAAGGACATCCCGCCCCAGCGTGGGGAGAAGGGCAGTGGGGACTCGAAGCTGAGCGGCACCACAGAGCAAAGCTCCGGCAGCGCTCGCCTGGTGAGAGCACAAGCCCCAAAAGGTGCTAAAATGAGGCGGATTCGCGAAACACCACCGAGCTGCAGCTCCTGGAGGGAAGCGACTGCAGAACGGGCAGCCATCTGTGCTCGGTCCCAACACCCAGCCTGCCAGAGCCTGCGATTAGCGCTGTCCAGACCGATCCTCTCCTGCCTGCTGTCAGCAGCACCGCCTGTTCCAGAGCCTGCCCGGGGCACCAGCACACGTCCCGAGCAGCTCGAAGCTTGCGCGGAGAGCTCCGAGTTGGCATTTCAGTTCCTCTGCTGCAAGATCTGTCGCTGGAGGACAGTGCAAAACGGCGCAATTGAAAATAAAAGTAGGAAAATAAATAAGTAACTGAATCCCCTTCCTAGGATTTCAGTAAATGAGCCGAAAATGCCCATTTGGCACCTTGTCGGCACCAGGGGAGGAGACCTCGGCAGAGGTGCCAGCAGGTGGGAGGCAGCTCAGAGACACAAGCAGGGCCAGAGCTGAGCTGTCAGATTGAAGCAACAACCTGACATGTCTTGGACCCTCCCGCCCTGACAACTCCCAGCTGCTATTTTGGGATGATTGTAAAGGTTTTACCTCTTATTTTCAGTTTAGGATGTCTTGCAGTTATTCCTATGAGGTGCCACACATCCCATTGGCGTTGCTGTTAAAAACACAAGCAAGACCCCGAAAAAAATCTCCCAGAATGTGTTTTTCTAATTTCGGAGCTTTCAATCCGTGCTTTTCAATTTGTTGCCACAGCTTCAAGCCCAGCCAGGTTAGATGATTCAAGCCCACCTGTCAAGCCAGAGGTGGGCACAATTAAAACTCAGCTCTTCTCTCCACTTGCACTTTCCCAGTGAGGATTTCAGAACCCTCCAAATAAATAAATAAATAAATAAATAAAAAGGAACACAAATAAATTATGAAACAGAAAGTTGAGCAGGAAACGAATAGTTCAGAAATACAGCGACAGCTTAAGCACATTTGAAATCCCCAACAGCTACAGGGTGTAAACTGTGTGAGGAGGTCTGAGGAAGGCCCTCGGGGAGCAATCTCAGTTGTGGTAGCTCAGAGAAACAATCACTGGAGCAGTGTGACAACAACCCTTCCTAGGAAAAGCCTCTTCACAGCCGCTGAGAGCTGTCAGCTTTGAAAGCAAGCAGCAGGAAAGCCAGGGGCAAGTTAGAGCTGGTGGAAAAGCAGAGACTTCCTGGCAAGTGCTGAGCTATTAGGCACAAGAATTGTCTTACAATGCAACGGTTGTTGTTGTTGCTAATTAATAAGTAGCGTACTTAATATAAAGGTCTAATTTGAGCAGCGAGTCAGAGCATTAAACAACGATTTGGCGAGTGGAAAAGCACCTACATGTCTTTCCTGGTACACAGGTGGGTCTCATCCCAAGGAAGTCATGGAACCGTATCACTGAACCATGGAATTCCAGAATGGCTTGGGTTGGAAGGGACCTTTAAAGCCCACCCAGTCCCGCCCCCTGCCATGTGCAGGGACACCTTCCCACGCCCAGGTTGCTCCAAGCCCCGTCCAACCTGGCCTTGTGTTCCTCAGGAGACAATATCATTTTGGTGCTAAATAATTCGAAGGGACACCAAGAGTGCCAGGGTTGCTGAGTTTTGCTCCTTTCTTTGTGATGTCTCTCAGAAAGCTGCTACAAACCGTGTCAAAGGTGATTTCAAGACTCCTCTCAGGCTGCTTGGCATTTGGGTCCCGCAGAACTGCTCCAAAGAAAGCTTTCAAAATCCTTGTCCGAGGGCATTTTATCACCTTGGCTGAGAAGTGACAGGCAGCAAAGCTGACCCTGATTTTGGAACTACCAGTCAAGTTTGGGGTGTAAAATGTTAGGGTAGATTTTCTTCCACTTTTTTTTTTTTTTTTGTGACTTGCTGGAAAACCAGCATGGGTCACACAACCTAAAACTGAGGGTTTACACGTGACACAAAGTGGTTTGCTTTCAGAAAGATGAAGTGGGATTGGGCCTGGAAGCGTAACAGGATATTTGACAGTCCCTCCTCAGTGGCATTCCCAGATAAGAGCAATGACAGGTACTACAGCTTATTAGAGCCTGGCTTGACTCATTCTCCATAGACATGAGCCAGGAATATCAGCAGAGGATGGTGCTGGGTTTGCCCGCGGGAATTATCAGCAGCATTCCCTGTGCATGGCAGGGTGTTGGAATGAGATGGTCTTTAAGGTCCCTTCCAGCCCAAACCAGTGTGTGATTTGATTTCTACCACCACAGCAGCACCACTGACTTGCATTCAAAAGCAGCAGCGCTCCTTGCTTTGTATCAAGGTTGGACTCCGTGATCTTGGAGGTGTTTTCCAGCCTGAACTATTCTGTGATGTGCAGGGAACCAAGTCTGGTTTTGCAGAGGTAAATTTTAGCTGGCACGTAGCTGGGTGGTAAAAACACTTCTGGAAGCCAAGTTAATTTAAGGGTGAAATGGGAATTACCACAAATTTATGTATGCAAGGTCATGCTCTGTATGATCTCAGCACTTCACAGGAGGACAGGGAGCCCTGGCTAGAGGAAGTTTCCATCTGGATGTATGGAGGGACTGGGAGATGCAGATGCAAGTGATGTTTTGCCTCATTCTACAACCCATTCTTACACTGGCCTTGCCAGGATTTGACTGAAGGCAAGGAGCAATGACTGACTCAGATTTTGTGGCTTTGTCTGCTTTTTTAAGGACACAACTGATTCATGCTACAAGATAAAAATTAATCTCAGGGCAAAAATAACCCTGAAGGTTGCTGAGCACAGACAACCTGACTATACTTGACAGCTCAAGTGGCATTTTTGCATCGAGCCCAGCTCTGTCCCAGCTCTTTACTGAAGTCACACTATTCAGGGTTGGACTGGATGAATTTAAAGGTCTTCTCCAGGCTGAATGGCTCCATGATTTACAGCAGCATCTACCACCCACCCCTGCCCCCCCCCCCCCAAAAAAAAAGTCTGACGTACAAACACTACTTCAATGGCCTGTTGATCCTACGAAGAGTTAACTACCGCTGAAAACTTCTTGGGGCTGCAGCAGCTCAGCCCCAGGACCACCCGTTCTGCCCACATTCGGAGTGCAAAGGGCCAGGAATAGGAAGAGCTGTTACTGTGGGGCTGGAGACCTGGCAGCTGCTGCTCAGGGCCATCTGCCACCCTCCCCGAGATGACACTTTCCCAAACACGGGGCTTCCAGAGCATCTCCAAAGCCACATCCCACACGTGGCCGAGGTCAGCCGCTCCCCCTGGCAGGTGGAGACCCCCTCCCCGGCACCGCCCAGCTCCTCCCGCGAGCACAGCAGACCCTTCCTCCTCTCACATGGCTCACAGGAACTAAACACTGGAAAATGTGGCTCCCAGCAGCCCCGGTAGAAGATGCCAGCGTTCACGCTGTGACACTTACAGGCTGTCACTGACGCTTACGGAAGGATGAAGGCGCAGAGAGGTTCTTTTCCTCCACTTCTGACTCAAGCAATCGAGCAAATTTCCGCTTCCACGCAGAGAACGTTCAGCTTTTCACCCTGAGTGCAGGGGGGGTTAAAATACACGTTCCAGCTCATTTGATTCTCCCGTTTCTGAGCCATGGGGGGACTTTTTAGTGTCATTCTCAGGGCAAGGAAACAGGAACCCTTTCTGGCTGTGCAGGAGTGCCGGCGCTGCAGCAGGATTGATCCTGCTATGGAAGGGCAAGGGGGACCAACGGGAAAAGGCTTTTCCACCCTGCCATTGTATCAGGCTTGGGATCAAAGCTAATTTAAGCTCCACCAGCCCTCCCTCTGCCTCTTCCATGCACAGGTCTCCCTCTCTAACAGGTTTCTTGTTCAACAAGCTGCTGTTCCGTTCCGCCTGAATAATTTAAAATCAGGGAGCACAAACAGCAGCAAACGCTCCCATGGAAGACAGGAGACACATTTCAAGCTCCTCTAATTCAGCAAAGGCTTTTTGTGAGCGTGCAGAAAGATTAGGGGGGGAGATGTTAATGAAACTATCACCTCGCTTCAACCTCCCTCTGCTCCCTGAGCTGCTCGGGATCCGTGGCATCCTCACACACCACATTAATTCCAGCATCTCATTAGCTCACTCGTTTCCGCTTTTTAGTCGGATGCCAGCGATAGGGAATGTTCACATTTACATTTGGCATGACTAAAGGGTATGACTAAAGGGTATTCTTAGCTTGTTTTCATTCCCCACGTTCCCCCAGCTGCTGGTTTCACCTTCCCTTGTCTGGCTCTGCCCTGGCTCTCTGAACTCCGGGAGCCTCCAGGGGCACTGCCAGCTCACAGCAGCTGTTATTACCATCCTCCTAGCACATTAGCAGGGAGCCTTTTCCTACAGAAATCCTAAGAAAACTCCTTCATCACAGCCGGTGCAAAGTGGAAGTGTCCATTTTCCACACGGCAATAAAACCTCTCTGCACTCAAAACTTGGAGAGCATCGAATCTGATACAGGTTCACTCAGGTACTTTGAGGTCAAGATTCAACTAAAGGGCCTCCAAAAATAGAAGGGCCGGTTTTAAGAGAGCTCTCAGAAAGATTTCACAAAGGTGGGAAAATTGTCAGAGAGCGAGGCTGCAGACGGGCTCCATCGATGGTGCTTTCCTGCCTGGACACCTGCTGCTTCCTAGAAATAAGCCAGGAACCAGAAGAGTTTAAGGCTTCTGCCTTACAAAAGAAAAGTACCCATATATTCACGTCGACAGACAGAATGAAAACGCTGAATGTGGGTTTTAGAACCACCTAGATGAGGGCTGATGCATCACCAGCACGGCCAGAGATAAGAGGGATGAGGGGAAACACAGATTTATTTACACACTTGTCTAAAGATCATGGCCAGGTAGTCGGGGGTCTGGGGAAGAAGTTCTCCTTTAAGATGTAGAAGCTGGCTTAAAAATGCCATTCCAGGACAGTGACAGGTGAGGAAATCCACGTAAACAGGAGCTCAACATCCACTCCACCATTTCTGCCAGAGCTGGCAGAAAGCATCTGTCGCGCCGTGAGACAGTGGCACTCCTGCACCAGCACTGGGAATTCAGCTTCTTTTGGAGCCCAGCTATGAAACCGTGGTTACTCTGCATGGTTACAAATCCTCTGGAAAAGGAACCCGAGCCAGCCAGTTCTCACTGGCATGGGCAAAAAACCTCCTTGCAAACAAACAGCTGGGTCCACATCCAACATATTGCAGGCTGGGTTCTTAAAAGCACGTTCTCCTGAGAAAACGAGATGGCTCCCGGGGGAAAACAAAACCAGGAGAAGGGGAGAAAGGTGCTTTACTCCAGAGATCCAGCTGAACTTCTGGCAGCTTCCAGGGATTTGGGGGTTTTGCTCAACGAGCCAGTCAGCTCAGCTCGGTATGGCATGACACGGGGGCATTTAACAGAGATGATGAATTGGGCCCAGGTTTCTCTGTTCTGGAGGAAGATCTCAGCTGCCTGGGCTGAAGAAGCAGCTGCTGCTGCTGGAGTAGCTGCCAGAGAAGAGGAGAAAGTGGGAGGATCACAGGCTTCGGATACATCAGCCTGGCTCAACGAGAAGCTGCCTATTTTTACCAGAACATTCCTGCCCACCCCACAGGAAAACGAACCCTTGTGATCTACCCCCAAACCTGCTTCCCCGTGCTGGCTGAGCCAAGGAGCTCGAACTTCTGTGGTGGCTCCGTGTGAAGTGCCAAAATCCTGAATGCAGTTATGCAAATACAGAGATAACACAAACCTGAAGTGACAAGCTATTAGGCAGCCTTTAGTTCTCACTGTTGTAAAGGACCTCTTAAACACTGCACTGCAAGGCCAGAGCAAACAGGGCAGTGGGAATTTTAAATAACGAGGCCGTGTCCTTACACCCTCAAATAGGACAGTTACCAGCTGAACCCCAAATATTCCGCAAGAGAAGGTCGTGGTTGTTTCCTGCACTTGGGACTGGGAAAGGAAAGCCTTAAGGATAAATCCATCTGCCCACAGAGCAGATTTTGGATGTCTCAGCCCATGCTCTCCACTGCTGGAGCTGCTCTGTTGCCTCTGCCCAGTACTTTCCAGGGAAAAGTGGGAGGAGGAAGCAACAGTAGAGAGGAGCTGTTACAGGCTCATCACAACCATTCCCAGTCCCTCAGGGACAGAGGAGTTGGGAATGAAGGAGTGAAGCTGGGCTTGGAAAAAGAGCGGTGGAGAGAAGGTGTTGCTCTGTTTTTTGTCTTTGTTTCTCAACATCCAAATCTACTTTAATCAGAGAATCATGTGGGCTGGAAGGGACTGTTATGACCCACCCCAAAAGGCAGAAGTAACTTTTGTTCTTTGCTAATAAACCCCTCGGGGTGAATCCAAGTACATCAATACTGGAAGATCAGTGTTTACAGATATATAAATATATATATATATGTGGTTTATTTTAGAACAATGTGGTTGCAAAGGAAAGCGGGTATGTAGCTGTTTTGGTTGTTATTATCTACAGTAACATGGCAATATAAAAGCATAAAGATATCACCCAA
>VXAY01001732.1:154893-185053 GCA_013399855.1 Oxyruncus cristatus
ATGTGCAAGGGACCCACCAGGCCCATCGAGTCCAACCCCTGGCCCTGCCCAGGACACCCCAACAACCCCGCCCTGTCCCTGAGGGTGTTGTCTAAACCCTCCTGGAGCTCTGGCAGCCTTGGGGCCGTGCCCACTGCCCTGGGGAGCCTGGTCAGTGCCAACCACCCTCTGGGGGAAGAACCTTTCCCTAATACCCTAAACCTGCCTACTAAATACCTAAACCTGCCCTGACTCAGCTCCAGCCGTTCCCTCAGCTCCTGTCACTGGTCCCCAGAGCACAGATCTGTGCTGCCCCTTGGGAGGAAGGTTGAGGCTTCTGTGAGTTCCCCCCTCAGTCTCCTCTTCCCCAGGCTGCACGAATTTCAGCAATAAATTAATTTCCCCCAAGGCAAGTCTGGTTTGCCCATGACAGTAACTGATGAATGATTTCCCCGTCTTCATCTCGATCCAGGAGATTTTCCATCTCATTTTCTCCCTCTGTCCTGCCAAGGAGGAGCAGTGAGAGACATCCATGAGGGTGCCTGGCAGCTGCCCAAGGTCAACCCAGCCCGTGTGGAGAGAAAGGGACCTCTGGAACAGAAAACTGCTTTCAGAGCAGACCGAATTTGGCTCGGAGTTCGGTTTTCGTCTGTCCTGTCCTCTCCACACCCTTTGCATCTTATTTCATGTTAAGGTGAAAGCAATGACAGCTGAGTTTTCAAGTCTGCAGACAGAGACACTCCTCTGGCATTTGCACAAAGCCCTTTACCTGGGAGTGTGCTGGCAACAGAACTGGCTTGTTCAGTGCCATGCTCAGGGGAACAGTCAGCACTGCCTTTCACTTACCCTGAGAGCAGACAAGGTGCAACCAGCTGCACCAAAGATACTTTTCACTTGGAAAAGCTTTTTCTCCTGGATAAAAAAATTATATGGTTACTGTGAGAGCAAGCAGCTGATGAAACCACCCCGTCAATCTCCTTCAGCACTCCTTTTTTTTTTTTTTTTTCCTGTTCTGCACCATTTTCTTCCTATATCCCATCGTTTAAAAAAAAATTATTTGGGGTTTTTTTTTTTTAGCCTTCACTTTACTCAGAGAAACCTCAAATTGCAAGTACAGCCTGGCTTCTGAAGCGGAATTCAGCAACTGTCAGGATTCCCAACACCCTGAGATGTGAATGTCACAGCCAGCAGAAGGAAAGGAGGACAGGTGGGAAAAGAGCATGATGAGGAGCTGAGTGCTGTTCTCCCAGCATCCCAGGGGGACTGTGAGATGTGCCCTTGCAGAAGCCAGGGAATGGTTGCAGAGGAGTCTGAGAGCAAGAAATGGGGCTGGGAGGTTTCTCCGAAGGCTTCTCAGCTCCCAAGACCTTACAGGAAAGCAGTGGGATCCTCCCTGCAGAGCTGCCTCCAGCTCTGGGGTTCCCAGGACAGCAAGGACAGGGAGCTGCGGGAGCGAGTCCAGAGGAGGCACCGGGTTGATCAGAGGGATGGAGCAGCTCTGCTGGGAGGAAAGGCTGGGAGAATCAGGGTCGTTCAGCCTGGAAAAGAGAAGCTTCAGCATGACTTAACTGTGGCCTTCCAGAACCTGAAGGAGCCGACAAGAGAAAGGGAGAGAGACTGTTTACAAGGGCCTGGAGGGACAGGACACAGGGAATGGCTTCAAACTGCCAGAGGGCAGGGTTAGATGGGATATTGGGAAGGAACTCCTCCCTGGGAGGTTGGGGAGGCCCTGGCACAGGTTGCCCAGAGAAGTTGTGGCTGCTTCTGGATCCCTGGGAGTGTCCAAGGCCAGGCTGGACAGGGCTTGGAGCGACCTGGGCTGGTGGAAGGTGTCTCTGCCCATGGCAGGGGGTGGAACAAGATGAGCTTTAAGATCCCTTCCCAACCAAACCAGTCTAGGATTCTGTGATGATCCTTTAAAAACAAGAAAGATGACTTCCTTGTGTCACAAAATCTCTCCTGGTACCAGAAGAGACCAGTGCCCTTGGCTCCTGTACAGCTCTTTTTCCCTCCATCTCATGGCGCTGACACATCTTCGAGACCTTTGGTCTCAAGGGCTTTCCAGCCTACTCAGCAGCAATCCAGCATGAGGTGGCTGGTCTTGATGACTCTTGGTAGCTTTCCATGCCCTGGAGGTTTCAGTTGAAGGCAAAGCCCTGGGGACACCTTTGTAAGAGAGGAAAAGCTGCGAGGGCTGGTTTTCCTGAGGTCACACGTCCTCAAGGAGAGCACGGATTACAGGCAGCCATCACCCGGAGGTCTCATTTCTGCCTCCTTGTTTTAGTCCCCCCGTTTTCGAAAGGATCTGGATGGTGGGCGTGGAAGAAGCCCCTGATGTTGGGGTGCCTGCCTTGCCGTGTTCAGCCGCCGCAGCGCCGCCGGCACCCCCCAAGCTCAGAGCCCAAGCTCGTGGCACAGCCCGACTGCTTCGGGGGGTGGTAAAAGTCCCAGGGGGTTGCGTGGAGGAGCCACCCCACCGTTGCCAGCGAGAGCCAGAGAAGGGGAAGGCTCTTTGTGTAACTCCCCCACGGTTTCCCAAGAGCTCCTGGTGGCAATGCCTTGCAGAAGGTCACCAAATCCACCGGCTCAGGACTTGGCGCTCACCGAATCACCAAGGGCCTGAAACCCACCTCGGCGTTTACAGGGTGATGCCACCCAGCCCCAGGGTGCCACCCAAGCCACTGAATGAGCCACGTGAAACGTGGCCTTATGAAGAAAGTTGTTGAGAAGAAGAAAAGAATGAAAAAAGGACAAACTCAAATATATTGGGTTTTTTTTTTTCCCCCAGCCTTTCTCCGAGTCATTCCAGAACTTACATCCAGACTAGAGAGCAACCAACACAGTTATGAAAGACTGAGCAATCCTGCAGCACAGGACTGCTTAAAAATCCAACTTCTAGTCCTCTGGCAATGCATCCCATGTGAGTTTGTTGTCCTTGGGGACATAAACAACCTTCACACAGAGCTGGTTTTCCCTGTGCAGCTCTGGGAGGCAGCAAAGCCAGCTGCCTCTCTATTTAGCGGGAAAAGCAGGAACAGAGCCCAGACTGGTGTTGCTTGGAATACCAGCTCAACTTCTGCAGGCCATGCTTGCAGCAGTCACTCATGGCAGAAAGGGGCAGGTGAAGGAATCTGGCGTTTCTGTACTGGTTTCTGTAAATCAGTGTCCTCCTAATCAACAGCAGCTGAAGAGCTGTGGAGTGAAGGGGGAGAAGAGAATCTGCATATTAAAGACATATTTATATCTCTCTATGCACTGCTACGTGCACATCCCTGTTAGTCTCCAGCCAGCCCAGCCAGCTGGCAGTAAACAACCAGGAGGTGCTGCAACTTCTGGGAGAAACAGCCTGTTCCTGGGGCAGCTCTTGCTGCAAGCTTCCCGCTTGATTTTGGAGGAGGCAGCCACTTGTTGGGACACGCCAGCCATGGAAAGCCAAGGCATGTGTCTGCGTTCTGGGAAGGGAGAAGTTCATCTGATGGGTCCAAAGGGACTGGTTCTTCAAGCCAGCTCCCAATGGACAGGTTTGATTGGCCCTACTGTGCTCTGGAGACATTTGGATCCGAGCAACAGTGATCACACAGAATCACATAATGCTGCATTTGTCTTTTCAACTGGCAAAGAAAACCAAAAACCCTCGAGGGCATAGTTCTGTCGTTGTAAAGTCTGCATCTATTAATCTAATGGCAGATCCAACGAGTTCCCACAGGCCACTCTCCCAGTCCCAAAATCTTCCAAGGAGTTGGCAGGGGGTGTAAACATGGATCGATCTCTTATTTAGACCCCACTGACACAGCTATCATCATGACAGATTAGCTGCTATGTGAACAACTCACACCAGCATCCAGCTTTCCTGAGAGAAATATCTGCCAGGAAAAAGCAGAATGGGATCTGAACACACCAAGTTACTGCTATCCCTATCCAAACAGCCCAGGAGACCCAATATTCCTGATACACCAAACAAACCCGCTCTGCACAGTGCATGGCAGCGAAGGCAAGAGCAAAATCCGTGTGTCAAATGAAATTCAGACGAAATTCTGTCTATCTGAGCTGCCTAAACAGAGCTGTGCAGGTGGTAAATCCTGTATCAAGTGATGAGTCAATCCTCCAAACAGGGTCGTGGCGAGGGGCACGTTTTACACCCCACGGGGTGCAATAAAGCCAGCATGAGGCTGACTTGAGGGATCTCCTTGTCTTCTGGGAGATGCTGCCCTGGCACTTGTTGCCCTGCAGCGTTCACACCCACCCTCCTCCTCCGGGGTTGTGTCTTTGGGACCCAAACACAGACGCGCTCCCGCGCCAGGCTGATCACACCATTTCATTAATCATTCATCTCATCAATCATTTCGAGCCATCTCCCCTGGGCCACCCAGCCTTGCCTGCAGCTGCCAAATTTCAGGCTTGTTCCATCTCTAACCTACTTTTCAGGGCTGCCTCGTGCCCCTGCCTTTCATGCCCTCAGCTCGTGGCACCGTTACACAATTGAACTGCCCGTCCCTGACCAGCGAAGAGCAGGATGAGGTGGGAGGATCGAGGGGAGGACAGACTTTTTACGACCGTTTTTTTTTTTGCTAAAATCGGTGTCTTGGAACCAGATGGTGGCTGACTTGTTTGATTCTCCTCTAAAAGTGGACTCAAAAGAGCAAATCACCTCAAGGTGGGCAGCACTCCACGCTGGCAAGTACCTACAGGTCCCCAGTCGTGGCAAAGCATCTGTGCTCTGTGGCTTCTTGCAGCAGCATGTCCTGTGGTTACATTAATTGGGGTTTGTGCAAGGGAAGCTGGCACAGGGCTCTGCCCCACGCTGGGCTCAGCCACTCAGAACATCATTTACCAGCTCTATAACGAGCACTTGCCATGTTTTTTAACACCTTAGGGGCTGGGGAGGTGTGTTTGGGGGACAGGAGTCACATCACTCTCTGCACTCACAGCTGGCAAGAGAGAACACACCCGAAAGGGGACGAGGGAAAGCGCTCACAGGACTGTCAGCTGAGCCTTGGCTGAGCTCTGCTGTATGTCATGGGCTGCTCAAGTGTGAATTTCCCACTCTTGGCAAATCATGAGCAAAAAAAGCCACGCTCTTCCACAGATCTCTTCTGTTTCTCCAGGAGGACAGAGGAGGCACAAGCACCAGAACCCCCCTCTTTTGCCAAATTGGCCCTTGGCTCTGGCAGCTTCGGGATGAAACAAGCCCAGTTCCTTCCACCACGGGGGGCTGTGCAAAGGGCGGCAGATCTGGGGGCGCTCAGGGTTGGAAGGAAAACCACTCACACCACGTCCCAGCGACGCCTCATCCCTACATCAACAGCCCTGGCATCGAGTAAGGACAGAGTTCTAAACCCCAGCCTTGAACCTGGTGGTGTCTCTGGCTGCCCAGAGGGGCCGATTCCAAAGGTCACCCTCAGCTCCTTGGGCTCTGGGAGTCCCTGCGAGGCCAAGAGCCCTGCAGTACCAGAGCAGGGCCAGGAATACAAACCAGATGGAGCCTCCTGCACCAGCAGCATTCACATTCAGACCGTGGCAGACTCCAGCCTCCCAGCGTGTCCCTGTGGAATTCCAGCCCTCTGCTCCCGCTCTTCTCCAGCAGAGCCAACACTGCAAATGTCAATTGATGACAGGCACGAGCACCACGCTGAGAGTCTGTGCTCTTGTTCACAGTGGGACCAGGCAACGTGCTCAGTAAGTAGTAAATTCTCCTAAAAATAGGATTTTTAGGGAAACCGGATTTTATTGGCAACTTTGTGCCGAGTTATTTCAGCCAGAGAGGGATCAGAAACGGAGAAGTGTCAGAACACAGCCTGTTGCCCAACACCAGACAGCAACTAAACAGTCACTTCATGAGCAAATAGACATAATGAACAGTCATTTAAAAAAAGAGACAGTCATATATTCATGGCAGAAAACCAGGGCCTAATATTTCAGCTCCAAACTTTGGTTCCATCTCTTCCAGTGAAGGAACTAAAATCTGTGACGCTCCTCAAACAGCAACAGCAACCCCAACCATTGTCTTCTGGTCTTCCCCAGACACCCCTCACTCCAGTAGATGTATTTGCAGGCTTTGGCACGTGGGATTTTTGGACAAAAACAACTGTGTTTTGGTTCACTGAACACATTGCAGACCCACAGATCTGCTGCTCCAACCCTTTGAAAAGGGGGGGGGTGTCTTTCTTGATGCATAACCCTCACCTATTTGAGTCCTTCTCTCTGCTGGGAAAGGTGGTGTGGGGCCTGCTCCAGAAAATCAACCAGCAGGACCTGTGAATTCCTCTCAAAGCACTTAGGAGCTCAAGAAGCTGAAAAAAACAAAAAAAAATACCGTGGACAAGCGTTTCATTCTGTTCTTTCCGAGTTTGCAATTCATGAAACAACAGGTTTTAACCAGCTCAGAAAACCAGACAAGTCCAAGGCTCTTGCAATCAATTCTACCATTTCCAATTGTCAGTGCTGCTTCCCCTCAAAATACCTTGCAAGACCATTCCACTGAACAGGAAAGGTCTAAAAACATTCCTTGGCAGACCCTGCACCAGAGACCATCCCAGGGTTTTCTGTTTGGGTTTTTCTTTTTTTTTTTTTTCATCCTCTTTATCTACTTCCAAAATACCTGGAAAACCTGCTTAACAGAGATTTCTCACCGTTGAACAAGACTGCCTTCAGTATTCAAACACAAAAGGAAATTAAAGACCTTTAAAGCGTGCACAGAAAAGGTTGTTGGGCTTTTGCTGCCCCACCATTAAGCTGACAGTTGGACTCGATGATTTTAAAGGTCTTTTGCAACCTAAAATCTTCGATGAGTCTACCCCAGTAACCTACAGGTGCCACTGAAGCCCTAAGTTTAAATGTTTCTGACCCCATTCTTCTGCAGGGGGCCTCTTGTTGATGAGATTATGGGTTTTCTTTTTTTCCTGTTTAAATCCACAGCCCTCTATTTGGGATGCTGGTATTTTCTCCTCTCCATCATTCATCCCAGATCAGGAGGCTCAGCCAACACCAGCACCTTCCCACTGCTCAGAAAAAGGTTCTGCCTCCAAAAGCACATAAGATTCTTTTTAAATTCTCATTAATCACGGCCTGTAATCCCTGGGATCCTGCCAGGCTCCGTGGTTTTCCTGGTGGTCTCCTCCTTCAAGTCTCACTGATAAATTATGCCCTAAACCAGCTTGGTGCCTGGAGGCCAACTCAAAATCCCAATCTGCTTCTTGGGCTATGTTTCCCCCAGTTTGATCTCCCCCTGATTTAATCCCAAACGAACATCTAGATCACCTCCAGGAGCTTTACGTCCTCGGGGGAGTTCAGCCCCGTGTTTTAAGCTTTCCTTTCCAGGTCTGACACTGGTTTTCTAGCCCAGGCTCCCTGTTTGTCACAGAGAACAAGCGGTGCCCACGGACATGTCACCACCACCTTCTCAGAATCCTTCCCCACATGATGATTGTCAAGTGCTGGTGCTCCATTTCCTCCAGACAGTCCCCGCCGTGCCACGAGACTGAGGCAACAACTTGTCCTGGGAAAAAGGAGGGGGGGGGGAAAAATCGGGATTTTAAAGCCTGCAGAAGGTCTGAAAGGAGCGAACACAGTGGCAGCTGTGAATGTCAGACAGCAGCAAATTTCTCGCTGGTTGCGGAAGCATTAATTAGCACATCTAATCATTATGAACCATTAGGATGCCCTTGCTAATGTTAACCAGCTGCAGCGAATGAGCTGAGCTCCTGAATAAGAGGAGAGATGGGAGCTGGGAGCAGGTAGAAAACTTCAACTCTGAAATTAAATCCTCTCCACAATCAGCATTTATTTCTCTACCTTTCCTCTTACCAAAGGCACCTCACAGCCAAGGCAAGGGGTGGCTGGAAAATTGGATTAAAATTTTATTTAAAGCCATTTTATCAAAAAGGGTAAGTTTGTCACGTGGGAGAGAGAAAACTCCACTATCCCACAGAGTAAAAAGCAAAACCATCTTTGTGCCTGGAGCTGAATTTAAGCTCTGGGCTGCCACGGGCAAAACAAGCACTTTACCCTGGCCAGGATTTTTTGTCTCAGTCACTTCTCCTCTGCATCCCCTGCTCTCTTCACCGTTTAAACACACAGATCCTCCTTGCCCAAAGGTCATTTACCACACAGCGAGCCAGAAATCAGAAGGCGAAGACAACAAATGGGAATAATTTGAGAGCTGAGCTCCTGCCTCCCCTTGCGTTTGTTCAATTCTGACATCTAGCGGGCAGCGGTGCAAAGCGGGAGCAGCGTGGCCAGGCTCACCCACAGCCCCAGCACTAGCTACTGGTTTGTTCTGCCACAGAGGACGTTCTCCACCCGCAGCACGGCTGCGGCTCCTTCAAACCCTCCCAAGTCTCCGTGTTGGACTTGCACACGCTCAGTCAGGGTGGGAAATCGCTCAGGTCCCCAAACCAGCATCTCCCTGCTCTCTGAATCAGGACGCGGGTTTGGCAATTAGGGCCTCTCCTTTGTTTCTGGGAGATCATCCAGGGGTCAGTCCGAATTAGCAACCCGAGGAGAGGTTGCTGACAGCAGAGCACGTGCCAGGAAAGCTCTGCATTCCTCCAGGGTGAGCAGTGACCTCCTCGCTAACGCGGGCCGGGCTCCATCCAGCTCCTCATCTCTGCTCTTTGACAAGGTTTTAGGCCAGTTTCAAGGAGGACTAACCCCCCCCCTGTACTGCTGGGAGCTCTACTCGTTCCCAGCCATTCCACATGAACCGAATTTGCTGTAGGGCCGCCAAGGCACCGGTACCAGTCCTGTGGTGGCACCAACCGCAGCAGTGCCCAGCAACGATCACAGGATCTCAAACTGGTTTGGACTGGAACGGACCTTAAAGCTCATCTCTTTGCACCCCCCAGCCAGGGGCAGGGACACCTCCCACTAGACCAGGTTGTTCCAAGCCCCGTCCGGCCTGGCCTTGAGCACTTCCAGGGATGGGGTGTCCATCTGTGGTAAGATGCCAAAGAGAGGGTCTGGGAAATGAGATGTCGTGACACCCTGGAGCCCAAATCCCACTGTGCTTCCACGAGTGTTGGCTGAAGGGCGAGAAGGGAACTGAGCCCGTTCTTCCTGCAGCATCACTGGGTGGTGTTGCCCTTCATCCACCCCACACCACGGGAATTCCTGCCCAGGCACTGTCAGCATAAAAAGTGGTGGGGTGTACAAAAAAAAAAAAAAACCAGAGAAAATGCAGACAAAAGGAGTGATTCTGCCGTGGATGCAGGTTTTACTGCTTCTCACAGAGAGCAGAAGGTCAGCAGTTTCCATCCTTCCCCAGGGGCACTGTGCAGTGCTGGAGCTCTCCAGGACACACTGGCTGCGCAGGGGCTGTCTGTCCTGCCACTGCCCCTGCCACCGCAGGCGGCTGAAACTGCTCCTGCTCATCCCCCAGATTGTTACCAAAGTCCAAGTCAACGTGAATCCTCCCCTCTCTCCTCACCCTACACACTGAAAGGGTGACTATATTGCACCTTCTGGCGAGGCAACACTCGAACAAACCGCCACAGAGACACCCCAAGTCCCGCTCTAATCCCTCACGGCTCTGCCGCGTCTCCCTTCAGCCGTCGCTCCTCTTCTGCTGCCTCAGAGTTCCTGAGCAACCTCGAAGTCTGCGAGGGGAGAATTTCTACTCTGCACATTCCTGCCGGGGCAAGCAGCATCTCGAAGGGCGCGGGGAAAGCTCCCTCCCTGTCCCTGCTGCTGCATAAATCTCCGCTCCCGGAGCAAAATCCAACAGCGAAACGCGTGGTCTGCTCACGCAGACCCGGCTCTCAGCCGGGAGGGGGCTGGAAGGGAACATCCACAGCAACTATCATTGGCATGCTGGAGCATCGAGTGCTTGAGTCAGCGATTTGAGACCAGGAAAAGCTCGACTCATGCGGACAAAGGAAATATTTCTCCCTGCTGCCAGATAAACATCTGCACAGCAGATGCCACGTCAGCTTCTAGGTGTGAAGGCATTTGCATACATGCAGCAAGGAGCAGAATTCATTTTGCTGGGGGGGGAACTAAAGGGTTTTCTTTGCCTTTGTGGGGGTTTTTTTGGTGTTTTTTTTCTTTTTTTTCTTTTTTTTCTTTTTTTTGAGAGGTGCACCTTTGATTATCATATATCAGCAACATACAGAACCCTGGAGCATCCAGAGTTGGAAGGGACCCACGAGGATCACTGAGTCCAACTCCTGGCCCCGCAGCACTGCTTTTAGGCCAAGACAACTGTCTGTTGGGAACTGGGAAAAGCGAGAGTGAAATAGGGGGGAGTACAAACCCAGCTGAAGCTGGTTCATGTGTCAATCCACCTTATCCTCCCCAGGAGACAAAGGTAGGTGTTCGGGGGACAGCCCAGGAGGTTTTTCTGCTTGCTTTCCGCTGGACCGGGTTGTTCCAAGCCCCATCCAAGCTGGCCTTGAAGGGCTGATTGTTCCCGGTTCTGTCGAGCCACGCAAAGCAAAAGCACCCTGGAAAAGGAAAACATCCCTTCCTCTGTTGGACCTCTACACCTTATCTGCACCTTTCACCTCCTCCTGCTCGCGGCTGCTGCTGCAGGTGATCATCGAGGGCTCTGACTGTGTGTCTTCATGCTTTTGAGACAGAAATTCCTACAAATCGGGTCACTTCGCTGCAATGAGCAGGGAAAATTAACCGAGAGCCAAACTGGGTGGGAGAGCCGCTTTAGACAGAAAAATCAGTTGATTTTGACAGCGGCATAACTGATAAAGCATTAAAAAAACTCAGCAAGAACCGCCCCCCCCCCCNTGTCTGTGCAGAGCTCCCCCCCCCCGCCCCAAACTGCACAGTAACCTTTCCCTCACAGAGAGCTGCAGGGCGGAGGGAAAGGGCCAAGACTGCTAAGACCTGTTTCCCGGGAGAGGAATACATCAGAGGTCTGTTCTGACCTGGCCGCCTTCCAAAAGCCACGAGTACCTGACAATCACCGTCATCAGCGTCCCTCAGCTCCCCACATTAGCGGCCAAGTACCCATTAAGGCCAGATTCCTGGTGGGCTACAACTCAAGCCTTTGGCTTTGCAGCGAGACACCTTTTCCGCAGCTGCTGCACCCCGGAGAAAAAAGGAATTGAGTGAGTTTATTGGTTTGAATAATCAATAATTAGCTGAGACCATTACAGACAATTACAAGCAACCAGAGAGCAACGCAGAACAAACAGATGGGAATAACGAGCTTTTAATAGCATCATTATGGGGCGGTACAAATATCCCGGACACGGTTACACTCGGTGCCCGAGAGTCCTCCCAGGGAGATCCCGCGCATCAGAAGGGGCTGTCGATGGACAAGTGTGTATTTAGCATCTCATGAGCTCATCCAATTGCCATCGCGGCAGAAACTGAGTTTGGGGAGAGACTTCCTTTCATTGCAGAACAGTTTTCCACAAAAAAAAACCCAAAAAACCAACCAAACAAAAAAAGGACAAAGCATCAGGTTCTTTCTTCCCATGTTGGATCTTTGAACCTCGATCCTCTCCAGCCTAATTCAAAAAACAGGGAGGAAAGCGAAACATCAGAGCTGGGAATTCGTCTCATACTTCACCCAACACCCACAGTCTTGGAAAAAGCTTCACCAATTACTGCTCATTAACTTGCTTAACGTCAGAGTCCCGCCATGTGGAACCGGCAGAAAGAAACCCGCATATGCAAAGCACTTCGTATGTGCCCAAATGTCATGGCAATGGTTAATTAGAGAAAGAAAAAAAAAAAGAAGGGGGAAAAAAAGCGCAGCAGATTGTTAGAGAAATTAACGGCAGTGAAATAAGTACATAAATCAAGACGCATTGTCAAGTCTCAACAGCAGAGATGGTTGAGGCTTGGGGCTGATCTGAAATGGATCTGAATTAAGAGCTTCAATATGCAGAAGAAATTGGAGATGTGCTTCTCAGAGGGAACATGTGACTGTTTCTCCAGCATTCTGTAGCCTACACTGTGTCTTCAGCAAGTTGGTCACCATGGCAACCTGAAATTTTTTCTCGAAGAGAATTTTGTTGGTAATATTTGAGGGGTAGATTCGGGTCAGAGAGGAGCGTCCCCACACGTGGAAGTGATGCAATAGTGACCCTCTGCCAGCAGTCTGTCCAGCAGCACCTGGGTCCTGGCCAGCCCTGGAGAAGGGGCTGCAGGCCTAAGGACCAGGACCAGCCACTGCACTCACCCCTGGGGACCAAGTGACAGGAGGAGACACGGGAACCAGTGGAAACATGGGAAATTCCAGCTCAGTTTAAGGACGAAAACCTTCCCCCAAGAGTGCTGCTCTCTAGAGCCCAAAGAGGATGAGGGATCTACATCCCAGGGTATCCAAAGCTGAGCCACACAGCCTCAGGAACCCAGCCTTGCTCTGAGGGGTCCTTCCTTTGGCAAGCTCGTCTCCAGGGCTTCCAAAATGCAACCCTGAACAGCAGTTTGAGGGCAGCCAAGAGCCCTTTCTGCTCCTCCAGCGAGGGAAGTCATAGAATCATAGAATCATAGAATCAGAGGGGTTGGAAAGGCCCTCTGAGATCATCAAGTCCAACCCTTGATCCAACACCCCCGCGGTTCCCAGACTATGGCACTCAGTGCCACGTCCAGCCTCGTCTTAAACACCTCCAGGGATGGAGAATCCACCACTTCCCTGGGCAGCCCATTCCAATGGCTGATCGCCCTCTCTGGAAAGAATTTCTTTCTAATATCCAACCTAAACCTCTCCTGGCACAGCTGAAGGCCGAGCCCTCTTGTCCTACTGCTGGTTCCTGGCAGAAGAGACCAACCCCCACCTGGCTCCCCCCTCCTGTCAGGGAGTTGTAGAGAGCGATGAGGTCTCCCCTGAGCCTTCTCTTCTCCAGGCTGAACAACCCCAGCTCCTTCAGCCTCTCCTCATAGGACTTGTGCTCCAGTCCCTTCCCAGCCTGGTTGCTCTTCTCTGGACCTGCTCCAGCCCCTCCATGTCCTTCCTGAGCTGAGGGGCCCAGAACTGGACACAGCACTCCAGGGGTGGCCTCAAGTCCTGCCGGTTTTCTCCAGGAATTTGATTAACGGGCTTGTGGAGCCCAAGGGATCATCCAAGCTCTGCATCCTCCAGAAGCAGGGACAATTTCCTCCGGGCAGCTGCGGGAATAATCCTCCCAAACGGATCGAGAAGAGGTGGACAAAGGGCAAGACAGAAACCGCTGCTGCTCAGAGCAGCAACAGGAGGTTGTCACAGCAATTCCCCTCTCTGCCGGAACAGCTCTGACCTCCACCAGGGAAGGTCCTGCCTGGCTCTGCCTCAGTCCCGGTCCTGTCCCTGGGAGCAGATGAAAGCTCGCTGTCCTCCCTGCCCCAGCCATCACAGCTGCCAGGTGCCACCGGGGGCTCAGCCTTTCCCAGACAGGCTCCGTGGCAGGAGGAGTGAAGCAGCAGCCTGTCATTCCCCGAGCTCTCACTGCCAAAGCTGATCCGACACGGCGCTCACGCGCTCTGCAACAGATCCCACTCTCCAGGGATTTTCCTTCCCTCTGGTGCTTCACTTTTTTTTTTTTTTTTCGTCCTTTCTTTCCCCAGAAAGCAATAAGCCGCTTTCTGAGAGCTGTAGAAGGTGGGTGGGTGAATGAGGGAGGGAAAAAAAAAAACCCCAAAGACACGGGGATATGAAACCGCAACTAAAATCAAGCAGCTCCTTAATGAGGGCACTGGGGATTAAAGCTCGTTTTCCCATGCCCCGGGAGGGCTTTGCACCCTGCTCTGGTATTATATTAATAGAAGACAGATAAACAAGCATCCACTTCACTCTGAAGGTTGGATCCTGGATTTCTTGGTATGAAAAGAGGCCCAATGCTGCCAGTTACTCTTCCATTGAAAAAAAAAAAAACAAACCACCAACCAAAAACCAAACCATTAATATTCAAGGATGCCAGTCCATTCACTTCTGCACCTGCAGGGCTGATAATCAGCTGCTAACAGCTGCCACCACCACATTCCTGCCAGCAGGAAGGTGTGCAAGGGAAGAGAGAGCAACTGCCCGGAAAATACAGAAAACTCGAGGAGGAAATCACAGCCTTGATGCCGGAGGGGTTTGATTTTCTGTTAAAGAATGCTTTCCTTGTGTGATTAAGGAGTAAGAGAAAATCAGCATTCACCACAGAAGTGCACATTGCAAAGGCAAGGGACTTGCTGCCTTATTTTCCTGTTTTCAAGGACGTGAAGCGTTGCTGGTGAGATTCCAGATAAAAGCCACGGCTCAGGCTTCCCCCTGCACAGAAAAACTTCCTGGTTTTGGAACAGCAGAGCTCTAGGACCCCTCTGCTGTCTGGGCTTCGAGGTGTTCGACGAGTTGGAGCTATTTTTAGGCTCCTCTTTGCAATTCAGAGCCACAAACAGCATTAAGCAGATCCCAGCTTAATAGAACCCCAAATTCCTTGTGCTGTGCACGCTCAGAAAGCCTCTCACGTTATTTGTGTGCTCAACAGCATCTTTTCCGGGCCCATTCCCAGGGGTTCGGCAGCATCACTAACACGCCCTCTGGTGCTCCCAGGAGCTCTGAACATCCCCGGCCGAGCTCACTGATGACCTTAACCCTTGTTGCAGGCTGTCCGCAGGCGATCAGCAGCTTCCACTCCTCCTGTCGCTCCCTCAGGGGCCTTTCGTTGGAAAGACCGGCCCACAGCATGCAGTGCGAATTTTAGATCTCCCCAGGTCTGGAGACAGCCAGGAAATAAATCCAGAAAATCTGATTAGGCCTTGTCACTGAAACAAGGTCATTAATCAGCGATGGAGTTTTCCACGTGCAGTTGCTAACTCCTGCAGGCACCGGCAGACCGGTGGGTCTGACGGCTGCAGACTTGGAAAAGTTCTTTGTGTAACAATGGCACTGATTTCCCCGCCCCTCCTGGAGTATTTAGCACAGTCTAACAAACAAAAAGAGCTACAAAGCACCAATGAGATCATTTAGCCCAGCTTCTTGCACAGAATTCCAGGCGCAGAATTCCCCTGAAATAACTCCTGTAGCTAAAGAGATGAGAGGGTCTGGTTCAGAAAACGGAAAATCCAGCATGAAAAACTCCTGTCAGCCACTTGCCTGAGTAATTTTTGCAGCAGCCCGCAGTTACCCGCCCTGTTGTGTAAAAAAAAAAAAAAAAAGGAATCGCATTTCATTTCTCACCTGAACTTGTCTGGCTTTGCCTGTCAGCACCAGGCTCTTTGAGGAAGAGATGAAAGTCTTCTATTATTAAATTGCCATTTCCCCAGCCTCCCCCAAAATATTCTCAGCTAAGCTAAGCCAGCTGAGCTGCTGCCATCTCAACTCTCATTTCCCATGCCCCGCCAAAAGCTGCCATCACAGTATGGCTTGTAATAATTCCAGCCAGGATCACCCGGGTGCCAAAACCCAGGGAAGACAGGCAGGAATAACTTTCCCTGGCCTCCAACACATGAAATCATTTGGGTGTGTGTGGCTCCAAATTAAACCCAGGCACGAAACCCTCTAATTCTGGAAACAACTGAAATCAAGAAGACCTTTCTCCACACTTTACAGCTAAAAAGTCAAATTGATTAAAAAAAAAAAAAAAAAAAGAGAAAGGGGGAGCTTTGAGGCATTTTGATGTTCTCTCCCAATCTCGTGGTGTATCTGCCTCTGAGATGTCCAAAATCCAGGAGGACACTGGGACGAAACACACAGCTCCACAAATGACACTTGCAACCCATCTTCAAGAGCAAGCAGAGAGTATTAAATTTCGGGCTGCTCAGGATTTCAAGAACCACAAATTTCTCCCCGTTTATTTCACTTTCTCTTTCAAGAAGATTTTACAGCTTGCTTTTGGCTCGGAGATTTGTCAGACAGTAGGTACAGGAGCACAAAGCATTGGTGTTGAAGCTTATCGGGATAGCTCCTCTTGGGAGGCAAAGGACTAGAGGCACCTGGCACTTCCCAAACACAATGGAAAATTAGGATTCCTATCAGGAGACAGGCAGTGATTAGAACAGCCTATTGGCCTTAGTGGCTCCTGGACAAACTGGAAAAGCACATGGATTCAATGAAGTAACTTTTACAAACAGAGCTGAGTGCCTGGGTTTTCCTTTCATATCTTGTTTCCAGGAGAGCAGGGGGTTTGTCTCCCTCAGCACACGGAGGTTTACCAGGGACACGCTTATGAGTAACATGTGTTAGGTTTCTGGTGAGTCATCGGTGTTAAACTCCATTTAAAACTGGCTCCAGCGCAGGAGGCTTTAGCTGAGCTCGGTTCTGGCACTCTCCAGGGGCAGAGACCTGCTAACGATATTGCACCCAGGCGAGTGCTTGCAGCCTTTTCAATCACAAGGACGTAGCACTGCCTTCCTTTCCCAGCCGCTTTAAACCTGTTTGGCATGCCAAAGGACGAGCTCATTCTGTGTTGCCAAAACTCTTTCCAAGCACTCCCCTTTCGATTAAATCCCTAAAATGGCAGGTAAGGTATCAGCAGCAATTAGAGCTGCTCCCACACAGAGCCTCAGAAGCAGGTCGGCAAAGGTGGATTGTGTAGGACAGGCCTTGCCAGCTCCAATAAATCATGGGTGTCTTTCATCGTCATTCCCATTAACTGGGCTCCAAACATCTCCTTCACAGATGCTCTGCAACAAATGCTTTTCCTGGGCAAACAGCACCGTGGTTCTCCAGATTCTCCCAGATCCGTTACACCACGGTCAGGTTTTGTTTCATAAACTGTGTGGCCTGGAGTCAAGGTTTTTTGGGATAAGGTCCAAAGAACCCATGAAACATCAGGCAGAAACATGTGTCTGCCAATAAAGAGACACGGAGTCATAGAAGAATTGCCACGGTTGGAAAAGGTCATCAAGGCCCAGCAGCACCACCTTGTTCACCACTAAACTGTGTCCTCAGGTGCCACATTTACATGTGTTTTCGGACACTTCCAGGATGGCGACTCCACCAATGCCCCGGGCAGTCTGTTCCAAAGCTCTACGACCCTTGTGGTGATTTTTTTTCCCCCTAACATCCAATCTAAACCTCCCCTGGCCCAGCTGGAGGCTGTTCCCTCTCCTCCTGTCCCTTGTTCCCTGGGAGCAGAGCCCGACCCCCCCCCCGGCTCCTCCCTCCTGTCAGGGAGTTGCAGAGCCAGAAGGTCCCCCCTGAGCCTCCTTTTCTCCAGGCTGAGCCCCCCCAGCTCCCTGAGCTGCTCCTGGTGCTCCAGCCCCTTCCCAGCTCCGTTCCCTTCCCTGCCCACGCTCCAGTCCCTCAATGTCCTTCTGGGAGTGAGGTCAATGAGGGCAAAAAGGCTTGAGCCCTGTGTCAAACTCGAACTCAGCAGCGTGATTTCCTTGCACACTGTTCACACTAGTGCACCCCAGCACGCCCGTGGCAGTGCATGGGATGGCCATATACACGTTTGGAACTCAAAAGCGAGCGATGGCCACGAGCTCTGTAGCTGGGATGTCTTCTGAGCAGTGAGGGAACAAGAGCTCCTTCCTCCTGGGCGGTCACTTCCCCACCCTGCCCCAAAAACTGCAGAGCCAGGGTGTACAAATGCTCCACTTGGAATTGTACTCACCCAAGCCAGATTATTCCATCTTGTCAGAGCTGGGTTTGTGCCAGTCCCCACGGCTGCCGCCCCTTCCCCCTGAAGGGAAGGCTTCAGGGGCAAAGACATCCTCTGAAAAGGAACATGGAGACATACACGAGCATCAGATGCTTTCAAACGTGTGTTCATTGTTGCCCACAGCTGTGGCTGCCCAAGGAAGTGTCCGAGGCCAGGTTGGACTGGGCTTGGAGCAACCTGGGCTAGTGGAAGGTGTCCCTGCCCATGGCAGGGGGTGCAATGAGATGGTCTTTCACGACCCTTCCAACCCAAACCATTCTGGGATTCTAAAATAAATAACATTCAGCATTCAGCGCGACATCAAGGCACCCTCAAGGCTGCGCACAAGTCCTGGCTGTGAGAGCACAGATCCGGCAATCCAGATCACGTATCAACCTCAGCGTGGCCCTGCTCGGCAGCAAAACGCCCTCCTTGTATCCTCAACAAAGGGAAAACCAGCTGCCCACAACCTGAGCAAACTGCTGACCTTCCACGCTGTCGTCTCCCTCAGCCAGACGACCTTGAGATGCTACAGCAGGCAAACACAGGCCGGGGCAGCCCATCGGGGCAGGGCTGTCTTACCTTCCCTGCGACCGCTGCCTCGCCGGCTGGGGGTCATTCTGGGCACATACATCATCTGTAAATTAAAGACATTTCTGTAAAGAGCTCATCTCTCAGCAAGTCCACCTCTCCCTTTCCTCAGGCACCGGGTGATCGCTAAAGGAATTCCAAACGTCCTTATTAATATTGCTGAAAACAAGCATTGCTGATACTCCTGCGAAGTAGTGGTGTTGCTAAGAGAGTTCGTGGTTGCAGGGAGGCTCTCGGGTCAAAATGCTTCGTGCCTCACACCTTACCTCACCTCAGATCCAGCCAGGAGAGCAGAGCCTGCAGAGCTCTTACTCTGTTGCAGCCACAGGGGGGACCTCCTGGACGCATTTATCCAGAGCTGTATTTTTAAAAGCTTGGTTTTACTGGTTTCTAACCAAGTTAACGAGATCCCACTGCTCATGGCCAGTTGACTTGATCAGCCTGGAGGAGACTGAGCTCAGCCCTCATCGGGGTCTGAGCTTCCTCCTGCAGGGCAGCTCCAGTCTCTGCTCTGTGTGAGCACTGACAGGACCTGAGGGAACAGCTGGAGCTGTGCCAGGAGAGGGTTAGGCTGGATCTCAGGACAAGGTTCTTCCCCCAGAGGCTGGTTGGGCACTGACCAGGCTCCCCAGGGCAGTGGGCACGGCCCCAAGGCTGCCAGAGCTCCAGGAAGGTTTGGACAACGCTCTGAGGGACGGGGTGGGATTGTTGGGGTGTCTGTGCAGGCCCGGGAGTGGGACTTGGGGATCTTTGAGGGTTCCCTCCAGCTCAGCAGATCCTGTGATCCCAGCCTCAGTCAACCACAATTCCTTCTCCCCAAACACCACCACAGCTACACCAACACCGTCTCAGCCAGGCTGAGGTCCCTTGAGCTGAGTTACAGCTCTCCAGCAGGAGCTACAGTGCACTTGCCGCAGCCCTCTGCAGACGGAATCACTTTTCTTTTCAAGTGCAATAATTCCCTTTGGCGTTTATTCTTTATTAACATTGCAGGAAACACATTCCCCAGCAGGACTAGTGGCAGCAGCACTGAATTTTAAGCGATGGTTAAGGAAGACTTGCAGGAAGATGTCTGCTTGTAAAAGCAAGTGTTTGTGCTGAGTGCCCTATTAAACAACAGTTATGTCAACCCACAGAGGACTGACTGAACATCCAACACTGTGTTCCACATTTCAGGGCTTCACATGCAGCCTTTCCGCTCCGCAAATCAAGACTTCCTGCGGTGCACCCACCAGCTAGCTCTGAGTAGAGATTCTGAGGGGAAAAAAAGAGTAAATGACGAGCTAATTTGGCAATCCAAGCCAAGGGAAGGTAACACAGAACCCTATTTGTTTGCAAGGCAGCCGGAGAGGGGCTTGTCACAAGGGCTTGTAGTGACAGGACAAGGGGGAATGGCTTCCCACTGCCACAGGGCAGGGTTAGATGGGATATTGGGAAGGAATTCTTCCCTGGGAGGGTGGGGAGGCCCTGGCACAGGTTGCCCAGAGAAGCTGTGGCTGCCCCATCCCTGGAAGTGTCCCAGGCCAGGTTGGACGGGGCTTGGAGCAACCTGGGCTGGTGGAAGGTGTCCCTGCCCATGGCAGGGGGTGGGACTGGATGAGATTTCAGATCCCTTCCAACCCCAACCACTCTGTGAGTCTATGATTCAAATTATTTAGTCCCTTACACTTTCCAAAATGAAAAGCTGTCCACATGCTTCCTTGAGAAACTTTGTTCCCTCAAGCACGACAGCCAGTGTAGAGCTGTGTTCAAAGTGCAGGCACCCAGGTTCAGGTGTCAGGTCACGGATAAAGTGGACACTGGCATGATTTGAGAACAGCCAGCAGGAATTCCCAGGTTTGGTCAGCATTTCATCACGCCCTAAAAACCAAACAAGAGCTCACAGAGGGAACACACTGATCTCAGCAGAGCACACGTCCTTCAGTCGTGCTGTGATGACGTGCTCAGCTGAGAGCTGGGTTTGGTGACGGAGCCAGAGCCACCACGATTTGTTTCTGTCCAAGACATGCCAATCACTGTTCTCCAGGCACATACTCAAGGAAGGAAGTGTTGGAGTTGGTGGATGTGCCGGGCTGCTGAAGAGATTCACGCACTGAGCAAGGTCAAACCCCTCAGCTGATGGAAAGGGAAGCGTAACAGGACACAGCTGGATTTCAAACCACGGGCAGTTTTCTGATCAAGGCGCCCAGTTCTGGAGCTGCAGTTCACACACAGACACCTGACTTCTCTTTAAAAGAGGCTAAGAAGACTTTTCTCTTCCCCAGGCAGCACAAAGCAGTTTTCCCTTCCCTTACCTCCTCGCTGCTCAGAGACTCGGAGCTGAACGTGCCGCGATGGCAGCTCACGATGACACTGGAAACCTGCTCCCCAGAGACTTCCACAACACTCCTGCAGGAAGCAGCTGGCTGTGACAGAACGAAACAGAGCAAATCTCAGAGAGCAAACCTCCCGTAGGTGAGAGTTTCCTTGGGGGTGGAAATCTCGGGGATTGAGAAAACAAGCTCCAAGGCAAAGAAACTCAAGAAAGATTATACGCGACTACACACAGGTTATTGCTCCAACTACCTGTTGGCTGTACAAAGCCTTGAGCCTGCTCGAGGCAGGAGAAAACCTCCACATCCTTTTCACCGGCCTGGCATCACCAAGCACAAAATACAGGGTCAGTGCAGGGCTATGCCAAAGGCAGCTCCAGCTCTGAAAGTTAACTTAGCTTTTTCTTAAAGAAGTCGCCTCTGCGATTTGACAGTCCAGAGCTCCAGCAAAACCTTCACTGAAGTTTGGAAAACGCATCCTCACACTACCTTTGACGCTGTATTGCCCCAAGAGGAAAAGAGGGATGGTGTCTGTTTAGGACCCAGGGATGACACCGTAGCAGCCGACCCTTGTGTTTTTAAGGAAAACCAAGCAATAACCGTCAGTTCTGTGTGGTGCCATCCACACACACACACCAGCTGCTTAGCTCACGACTAGAGACGCTCAAAGGGACTCCATTCCTCTCTCTATGGGGTAAACTGCCTCACGAGGGAGTAACATGACTCACAAGCTGTGAGGAAAGCCTTTGCACCTTGCTCACTGCCTTCCCAGATCCCTGCTCTTCCCTGAAGCCTGTGCCCAGGAAGGACAGGTAAGTTTGGCAGCCATTCCTAGAGGGAAAAGCGGTGAGAAGAGTTCAGCTTGGAGCAGCATAAAAGCAGAGATAATCTCTGTGGAAGTCTGGCACATGGGGACTCAAGAGCTGCTCCACGTGCTGTGGAAGGTTTGTGCCAGCAGTTAGGACACAAACCCTCAGAAACCTGCAATGGGAGCTGTGGTTTGGCCAAAATAACTGTGCACAGAGAAGTCCAGACTCAAAGGTGACGTATTTCCACCAGAGCTGGTGATTTAAGAGTCAAGAGCAGAGCAAGAGCTGCATCAAGAACCTGTTTATATGAGGCTGAGAGTTGAAGAGCTGAAAGCCATCAGCACAAGAAGGGAATCTGAACTGCATGGGAAGAGAAAGCTTTACTTGCTGCCCAGATGCACAATAGGCTCAAGCAGGTCAGCATCTGCTCTTCCACCATCTTCTCTTAGAGAAGAAGCCATTCCTTCTGGGATTTGGCCCCAGGGCACACAGACACTTTTCCTACATGCTGCTCCAAGACACAAATGCTGTTTTCAGCTCACAGCAGCCCCTGTGTTCCCCACTGACCAGGCAGAAGAGTTTCCCAGCACTGACCCTTCCCACCCAACACCCACTCCATGCCGAGGGTTGTATCTGTTCAGGCTTTCAGAAAGCCAGTCGTTCCTCGTTTTTCAGCACCAGCAGCATTCCCAACACGCCCTGAGAGCATCCTGCAGGGAGGGGAGGGCTCCCCGTCCCTCCAGGGGCACTCACCACATAAGGCCCTGTTTTGAAGTCGCAGGTGAAGGGGTCTCTCCCTGAAGCCTTCGAGCACACGGTCTCACGGATGCTGAACTGCAGCTCCAGTCTGTAGGCATCACTGTGCCACATGTCAACCTGGAAAAAGGAAGGTCAACACAGCATGTAATTAGTGCTTGTCACTCTCCTGTGCCCACTGCATGGCAGCCTTGCCTTGTTTTGTCAAGCAGAAGATGACACGAGGGCATCAGGGGTCAGTGCCCAATTTAGAGCAGGTGAGAAAGGCTTGTTTTACTGCTAACAGAAACACAGGACAGTTTTCCATGGGGATTTCACTTGAAACACCACTCATTGGGGTTGAATCCCACTTGAATCTCACCCCACTTGAGTCTTCCAGTCATTGCTGGATCCTGATTCTGCTCAGAGCTATGGGGAGCTGTCAGAGACAGATGAGCGTAGCATTACCCCTGCATGTTACCCTTTCTGCTGTGAGAAGCAGGGTGCCAGCATCTCTGTTCTGGATATCCAGACTGCTGGAAAGCCTGTTGCAAACACCAGGCTTGGAAAGCAAATCCCATGAGTGCAAGCAAGTGATTTAATGCAGCTTGTAGAGGCTCTCCATGCCAGCTCAGGTGCCTCAATGGGCAGCATGCACGCAGCACTGAAAGATTTAGAGAGCTTGACTCCTTTTTGGTTGCTCTTTTCTCGTTCTCACAGTCTAATCAATGTTTTAGCTCAGATGAGAGACTAAAAAAAAAGCAACCCTCCCCGCCAAAAAAAAAACCAAAACCCAACTAACAACAAATCAGCGTTGCTTTCAAATATCGGTTGTTGTCTTTTTTTTCCTCTAGATGATCTAAATTCAAAAGTCATCTTGTCGTTCATTCTTGCAGAAGACTTGATACATGCCACCTATAGAAGCAGTTATGAGGGTGTTCAGGAGCATGGATGTGCTAACTTTGAATTAAAAAGCTTAAACTCCCTAACTCTGGGTATCCAATTTAATTCTTAGCCCCAGAAATTAAAACAGATAGAGGTTTCCTGCTTGCATTTAGACTCGCAGCAGATTTAAACCACAACTGGTGGTTTAGACAGGTGACAAAGAATGTGTGGTGGCATTTAATCAGCTGAGACCTTGGGATGAACCAGGTTGCTTGATGCCCCAAGCAAAGCAGTTAGCTGGAGGTATTTCAAACCACCACTTCTGAACAAAATCCGACGAGACATCCTTCAAGGGTTTCTGTTCTAAGGGCGAAAAACCTGAACTCCTAAAGTATTTTTAATTACAAACCAACGCACAAAGGATTTTTATGTTCCTAAAGCCATGACTCCGGATAATGCCCCAAGCCCACCCTCTTCCGAGCAGCGAACTCCAGCTAAATCTGGGTTTCCAGAGCTGGGCGGAAAAGGGTTTTGCATCCCAGCAAAGCATGTTTCAGGTAAAGGATCCCCGTTGTCTGTGCACTCACTCCCGTGACACGGCTCCTGACAACACCGTACAGGTTTCTCCCCCAGGACTGGGAATTGATCCGCGCCATGGAAGCGTTGAGAGCCTCTTCCATGACAGGGAGCTCATAGTCATAGGCTGGAAACCCTGAGAGGGAAGCACAGTTCCATTAGGAGTTCATTGTGGACTTGGATTTTCTCCCCAAAACCACCCTGAGGAAGAGGACGTGGCTCCAACTTACCCAAGCATGAGAAAACGCTCAGTGTGAGGAGAAAAATTAGGACCCTCATGGTGTGTCTCTCAAAATTCTCCAGTCTTTTCCCTTTCTAAGCAAGGATTTTCAGTGCACATTCCTCTGTCTTTATATAAATGCAGCCTTGATCCCATGCCTGACCTCCCCATGCCCGAGCTCTGCTACAAACATTGCACTTTAAACAGAATTGATCCCAGGATAAATATTTGCTGTCAGCTTTTCTCCCTTTAGCAGTAGCTCTCTGATAAGGGGTGGGCTGCAGTGCCTTTTCCCCAGGACTGAATTCCCAGTAGGAGAATTCAGGGAGCACTGAAATCCCGGTATCTCCACAGCCAAAGGCACAACAGAGTTGCTCTGTTCACTTTTAACCATTAGTTCTCCATGGGGTGAGACAACTCTTTCCTTAGCACTGGGCCCAGCACCTTCATCAGGTTGGACATCAGGAGGGATTTCTCCCTGGAAAGGGTGGTCAGGCCTTGGCAGGGGCTGCCCAGGGAGGTTTGGAGTGCCCAGCCCTGGAGGTGTCCCAGGAAGGACTGGATGTGGCACTCAGTGCTCTGCGCTGGGGGACAAGGTGGGGATGGGCACAGGGGGATCCATGGGCTGGGAGGGCTTTTCCAACCTCAGTGATTTTGGGATTCTAATCAGTGTCTAATCCCTTTGGCACTGCAGGTCCAACGGACACAACTCACCCTCCACAGCTCCTACTGGTGTTGCTGGAAGTGGACTTTGAGAGTGAAGCAACAAGAAGCACAAGTTACAGCAAACAAAACCTCAGTAACACACGCCTGACGGGCGTTCTGAAACACCACAGCCTGAAGCAGAACCTCGGAGGCCTCACTGCGTTACCTGGAGCCTTTGAAACTTTAAATATTTAGATTTCCTGTGCCTGTCTGGTCAGCAGGAACAGCTCTTCCAGGGTCACTGGCACCACCCAGTAGCTGATGCAAGGCAAATACTACCTCCAGCCCCAAAGACTGGTACCTGAAAAGCCACGGAGCTATGTCTATTTTTAAATGTATTTATTTATTTCTGTTTTGCTGACCCTACCGGTCACTTCCAAGCTTTTCTCCCTATCTCTGGGGCACATTCTCCGTCAGTTCTGCTCTTACATCCTTGCATTTAGTGGAAGTTACCTGCAACCACCAGTCAAACCAAGCCCTGGGAAAACTTGAAATCCTGGATGAATCCAGGCCAAACATCCACCTCCTGTTTTTGAAGCCACTGGCTGCCAAGTACAGTCACCAGTGTCATGCCCTACCCCCTGTGAGCTTCTTGCTGCCATTTAAAGGGGCTTGCCAATGAAAATGGTATTTTAATATCTTTGTAATTCCCCCACAGGCATTAGGATCCTTGACCAGAAAAGTCTCAAGTCCAAATTTCAAGGATTCTTAAATACCAAAGCTGTCGTTTTCACCTCTGGATTTCAGAGTCTCTGAGCGGTCACACAAGGTTTTCGACATTAAACAAAACGTCAGGGGCCCTGAGCTCAAGGCTTAAATCAGCATATATTTGAGATAATTACTATAGTCATGAACAGCAAAACCAAGAATTATCCAAACAGGCTGTTCAAGGCACTGCTTTGCCTCATGTCCTGCATGGCAGCAACTGGGAATTCAACGAGGGGATTCAGAAGTCTCGAGGTACACATGAAACCACAAAGACTTTCAAGTGCTGAAATGGGCCTGCCTGGTGCCTGACGTTGGGCTGTACAGGGCTGAGCTCAAAATACAGGATCTTACAAAGGCTGAATGCTTATACATCCCATTGGAAGTGCCTGTTCCTAGTCCTGTGAGCCAACAAAATTCAGTTTGAACTGATATTTTCATGTTAGCTCGAAATCCATGGGGGAAAAGGTAAGGATGGATTAGTCCAATTCTTCCAATTCTAGTGCAAGGTGTCCCTGCTTGTGGCAGGGGGTTGGAACTACATGAATTTTAAGGTACCTTCCAACCCAAACTGTTCTGGGATTTTCTGATTCCCCAAGCTGAGAGTANGTGGCAGGGGGTTGGAACTACATGAATTTTAAGGTACCTTCCAACCCAAACTGTTCTGGGATTTTCTGATTCCCCAAGCTGAGAGTAAAACTACGATTTTACTCAAGTTCTCAGCTGCTGTGCAAACATTGCAGCATCAAAAGGAGGTTTAAGACTCCAATTTAACCTAGACACAATACCAACTGATTATCCCAAGTTCAGCATCTTTAATGACATTGGAGACCCTGGCATTGGTGCGAGTTCCTGGTCCTGACATTAGTCAGTCCAAAGGCACTGACAGAGCCAGGGGAGCTCTCTCTTGCTGAAGAAAGCCACATATTTAAACTGAAAGAGGCTAGACTTTGGTCAGATATTAAGAAGAAATTCTTCCCTGGGAGGGTGGGGAAGCCCTGGCACAGGTTGCCCAGAGAAGCTGTGGCTGCCCCATCCCTGGAAGTGTCCCAGGCCAGGTTGGATGGGGCTTGGAGCAGCCTGGGATAGTGGGAAGTGTTGGACGGAGGTAATTTTTAAGATCTTTTCATTTTTACATTACATTTTGTTGGCCAGGAGCACCCTCAGCTCTGGGAAGTCTTGTTCATCAAGGGATTCCCTACTGGGATCCACACACTCCAGTCCCAGCTGCCGTGCCCTCCCTGTGCTGTCCCCCTGCCCACCCATCCCATGTGTACAGGGCACTCTAGGATGCACCCAGACCACAGCGTTGGCCAGCTGCTTCCCACATTTCCTGTCCTCCTCTTGGATAGACTCCCTGGACCACCTGGTTCCAGTGGGTGCTGGTCCTTCCTGCAACAAGGATGGTGGTGGTGCTTGGTTACAGCTACAGGAGAAACTTCAGTTATTCCACGAGTACAGCCAAGGGGAGGAAGACAAGGCATTCTGGAGTCCAAACAGCCAGCAGTGATTACTTACACCCCCACAGAAGGAAAAAATGGTATGAAGAAGATCTGTTGGACCTCTTACGTGTCCCTCATTTTAGTTTTGTAGAACAAACCATCTCCAGGACCAGAGCAGGAAAGGCCTGAGCAGGAAAATCACGGGGGCCCTGCTGCAGGGATATCAGTCTGCCTTCGCTCTGTCAGCACCCAAACAAGACACAGAGACACAGCCTGATGTCCTGGGGAGGGGGCACAGGTCAGGCTCTCTCTGAGGCCAGACAGGAGGTTCACGGCAGCAGGGACCAGTCCTGAGAAACACCTGCACCCCGTGACCCACCTGAGCATCCAGAGTAGGTCCTCAGTGGTCATGGTCAGCAGGCACCTTGCTCCATCACTTCTCTTCTGAGGCAGGGACCTTGCAGGACCATCTTAACTTCTTGTAGTTCCACTGTTTTCATCGACCCCCTTGTGAATACACAAAGGTTAACCCCCCTCGCCCCCCGTGTGCCGGGGTCACCTAACACAGCTTTTATACCCAGTCTGCCAAAGCCAATTGATCCTCTCTGGTTCACAGAGCTACTGGAACACTTCTTCCTCCATTTATGCTTGGAGGAAACCCTTGGGAAAAAAAAAAAAATCCTTCATTAGATTTCTCAATGAACTCACAAAAGTTCATCCTCAAGCATCATTGACCCCCCTCTTCGACCTGCTTCCAGCTAAACCAGCCAGCCATTTCCAAGTGAACTCTCATCCCTTGCAGTCTCTTCCTGGGTATATAATTATTTTGTCACGTTTGTTGCAACACGCAACTTGCTGTTCCAAACCATAACTGGCTGTACTGGCTTTGGCTGGGATGGAGTTAGTGGCCAAAAGAATGTTGGTAACACGTGGATGTTCCAGCTACTGCAGCCAGGCTGGCGATGAGTGATTGCTTTTGCATCACTGTTTTTCTTTTTTAGTCTTCTCCTCTTACACTGTTGTTATCTCAACCTGGAATCGCAGTTTTTCCCTTGCTTTTGCCCTTTCCCCTCTCTCATCCCGGCAGGAGAGGGCTTTGCTGCCACCTGGAGTCAACTCATGGCAATCCATCACTCACGGAGTGATGCTGCCCGCTGCCCGAGGGCCTGCTTTGAGCAGGCAAATCTGGTTGCAGTGACCAGCTCCAAGGGAAAAACACACCCCAGTCACTTCTGCTGAGGTACTGAGCATGAGAACAGATATCCCGGGGGCACTGACATGGGCACAGTGCAATCAGATGACACTGGCAGGCAGCACAGAGGTATTTTTTTTGTTTGATAAGCCAGCTCCGAGGATGACAGTCGTGCTCCTGCAGTGTTTCCCGTGGTAGGAAGCACTCCCTGACTCAACAGAGTGGTAGTGTTGGAGTTCCTCTGCCTCCCGAGGGTTCAGGGGCTGGATCAAAGCCATCATGGACACTCTTGGCACTCTTGGCATTCAAGGATTCGGGCGTCAAACCGAGAAGGCTGAAAACCTGTAGAAAATTACAGAAGGGGTGAAGACTGCTGTCCTTGGATTTGTGGATTTTATAGTTTAAGTACATGCCTCGCTCATCATGTGAAGGGCTTGCAGTGAGCTTTGGAGTTTGTTGGTTGGGTTTTTTTTGTTTTTTTTTTTGCTTTTAAGTGGAGATTCTCAAAGTACAAGAGGCGAGGCCTTAAGGGAAACCTGCTGTCACAGGTCTTAGAGCAAATATTATCCAAAGCAACTAATGCAACACAAGCCCAGCTCCAGCAAGGCAGGGAGACCTCTGTGTTCCAGTTGGCCTGAAGACGATGTCTGTGGGATTCTGCTACCAAGTGTTCCCAGTTTAAGCCCACCACGTATTTACAGAGATGAATTTTCACAGTTGCCCACCAGTGTAAGCGCTGGGACCCCCAGCACACGTCCACAATCCACATACAAACCACTGCACAAACACCCCAAACTCTCCACAGCTCCAGCTCTACACTGATTCCAGTCACAAATGAAAAACAACCATTTCTAATGTCCCAACAAATGTTGTCTATTTGTTCACTATTTTGAGAGTAGAACAGGAAAGAGAGGTGAAGTCTGTGAATAAATTATTCATTACAAATTAGCCCTTGCTTTTGGACACGGGACACCCTCCAGCCCAAGGAGGACATACTGTAGAAACTCCGGAACATTTCACCTTGAGCAGTTCTGCTGCAGTCAATCCAGCCACGAGGTTATAACCTCACCTGCTGAAACCATCCTGAATTTATGAATCCAAGATTTCACAGAAAGCAAAAAGAAAAAAAAATATTGCAATCAAGGTATAATCATAGCCCATGATTAATTTCTAAATTACATTAATCTCTTTTCAAAATACCTGCATACCAGCCACCAGCCTAGGCAAGCAGAACACTTGCAGCCTTCCCTTACTCATATCTCCTTCTTTGAGCTGATACTTCTAACTGTATGTGACTTCAGCATCTCCCAGACCAAACCCACATTGCAGATAAAACAAAAACGTTTTCCAGCTATTCACCACGAAAAGCAAATCTACATCTTTTAAACAAAATAAAAAACCTCTTTTTTTTAAAAAAAAAGGGGGCCTTTTATATAATCTCATTGGCATTCCTTATCACAAGAAAGATTTCCCAATAGCAGAAAACTCAACATAAATTAACAGGGAGATTATTAGATTTAGGTGTGTCTTAGATGACAGCTTTACAATGTTGTTGTTGGAATTACATTAACATCCTACACACAGAAAGAATAATAGGAAAGGCATAAAGAAGAGCTACTACACTGAGGAGGCAGGAAAATAACGACACCAACTTGCCTTGAGACAGTATCATATCAGTGCCGTAAATCAAATTAATAATGGAAAAGCGGGAGACAGCCGGGGGCAAAAACATGCAAGCCACCTCCTCTGTGAGGAAATACAGCCTGGCTTATTGGCAACAACCAGGTGCTGCTTTCCTGCCGGGATTCCTTCTGCAGGCTCCGCAGCACACGCGTCCCTCCGGACCAAGGGCACTGCCCTCTCCTCCAGGAGCCTCCGACATCAGCACTGGGCCACGATGCATCCTCCCTTCCCTGAGCCTCCCTCCCATCCCAGGGCTTCTGATGTAATAAGAACCTTGCATTTTCGCTTAACTTGCTGAGAAGTTTTTAACTTTTACCTAAGGGATATGCAAGCAAAGACAGACTGGGAAAAGAACTTGTGCAAGTCGGTAGGATGCATCTCTTCAGCTGACAAGTAGGCAATCAGCACTGGACATTCCAGGTGGGGAAATAATTCACTGGAGACAAAAAGGATACATCATACAGAGGATTTTTATGGATCAGAAACAAAGGAGGAGTAGAAAGGCAGGAAAAAGGAAAAAGAACAGAAATGTGTGTTTTCAGTGGTTTGTGCATCTTATCAGGACTACTGCTGAGTGAGCTTTCAGCCTAAGGCCAGCACGTTGTTCTTATGCATTGGGTCCGTACGAGGTGGAAGAACTTAGTACAAGGCACTTTTCCTGAAGCCTTTGGCAAAGCCCGGGCAATTGTGCCCTCAGCATGCCCACTTCTGGCATCCACGGGCAGGCCACACGTGCTGCTTCCTGCCTGGCACTGGCCTTGTGGCCACTGCCAAGAACCAGCTTCTCAGGAATCCCCAGAGCTCCAGGCTCTGCCC
>VXAY01001735.1:0-80156 GCA_013399855.1 Oxyruncus cristatus
GCTTAGCCATGAATGAATGAATGTACTCCTGATAGATGAGAATGGCTCATTTGGAGCCCTCCCAATTTTATGCTGTTTAGGAGGTGTGCTAGATCCCAGATGAAAACCCACAAGAAAATGTAATTAGTGGAACAAAATTTAGTCCATATACCCCACGGCTAGTTTTCACATTGCAACAGCTTTGCTGTTAATTTTAATTCTTCTTCAAAGTAGTGGAAACAAGAGATTATTGAGTTAGGGACCTAATCACATCAAAAAATCAAGCCTTATTTTGCAGTCCTTCCATACATCTTTTTCTTCAAAGAATATTTTTAAAGGGACCTGATCCTCTATTCATTATGAAAATAAAGCAACCAGGCTCACAAACTTTGACCTTGAATTGTAACCTGGCAGGACCCAAATAATGGAAGCCAAAATAGAATGGCCAACTTTCTTGAGTAAAGATTTGTAGAATCTTGCTTCTGGTTCACCAAGTTTCAGGTCCAAGCAGGTTTTACAGCCAAGTTATAAATATTTGAAAAATGTAAAACATAATGGAAATGCTGACACAACCTTAACTGCTGAGGCATAAGCAGCTCAGTGCTGTTTTGACAATGGTTATATGATAGTGCAATCCAGGTCTGGAGACTTTTAACTAAATATATCAATATGAACCTAATTTACTTAGACCTTAAAATAATCATTCACATTAAAAATCTGTAGCACTCTGATGTATAGATCAAGACATTTTCTTTCTCCCTGATTTATACCAGACAGGTACACATTAAAGCACACAATAAATAGGCAGAGTATTAAATCACTGAGGTGGTGTTCCTTCAGACTTTTCTTCTGATCATTATTTACTGAACAATATCATAAGAGCTATATATCCTTTGAAGTGTTAATATGCAACCACAACAAACAGACAACATAGGAAAGGTGGAGAAAAGTTAGATATATAAGGAAGAAAAAGTGAGTTATTGATTTTATTGACTGGTTTGTTAACTTCTGACATTGCAATAAAGCCTTATTTATTTGTATACAGAAGACTCAATTATATAGGTACATATTATTTAAACAGCTGCGTTATTTACAGTGGAATTGCAGTTTCATAAATAATATAGACCTGCACTTCTCAAGCTGATGTTTATCCATTGTTACCATTTAGGGAATTGTGGTATCCACAAATGCTCTTCAGAGGAAAGTCATTAAAACAGCATTAAGTAAAACCCATGCTATTACAACACTACATGTGCAAAGCACGCCAGCACATACAAGCTGCATTCTTCACAATGAGTGAAATAAAAACTGTCGCATCCTGTGGCTCTGTGACTGGAGGAAGTGGCATGCTGGCAATACCTGCTGATGTAACCACCCTAATTTGACATGCTCCTTTGGTCCAGGACTCCTCTATGCTCTGACAACCCAACAACACTGTCTGTGAGATGAAAAGTGGTCAAGGTGGGAAGGTATCAGAGGAGTGGCTGGGCACTAAGCCTAAATCTTCCTTTTGCCAGCTGAACACCTAATCTTTCTTTTATTTATGATAACCATCAAAAACATACACTGGAAGTTTTGGCTATTTCAAACCAGCTCTGGTTGCCTTTTGCATATTCTCGGGGCTGGGAGTGCTAAAAGAAGATGCAGAAAAGAAGGCAACAGCATTCTAATTCCATAAAGCACATCGGGTGTGCTAAACCACCTTTTGGCTACCGAAGGATCTGACTTGTAGGAAAGGTGGATCCAGGATTCTCTATGCTCCATTGTGGCCAAGCATAAGACAGTTTCTCTGTGTAGACTAGCAGCACAACTGGGTTAGAGAGGCACACAGTGTGCGTCTGTAGAGCACCACATGAGCATAGCTGTGTGGCTTCCATACCAGGACTAGCTTCTGTCAGCTCAGCTGGGAGCATGGACAAAGAAGTTCAAATCTGTTTGTCTATATGTACCTTTAAACATTGTCTTATTTTTGTACATACAGCTGAGTTCTTCTAAAGGGTTACAGGGGTCAAAGTCAGATGCCAGAGCTCTTACAGAATAGTTAAAAAATGTTTTCTTTAAAAGCTCCTTTAGAAGGAATCAGTGATTAGGGTTTTTGCCCAACTCCAAATTATGTTTAGTAGGTACGTACACAGTCTGAGATCTGACATTATCCTCAAAGTAAATTATATGACAAATGGAAGCTGATGCTGTTTTTGTGTTGGTGTGTAATGGAGTTAGAATAATGACAGGACAATAATATAATAGAATTCCACAAAGCCCTCACTTGACTTTAAGTGGAAGTAAAATCTTAGAAATGAGAGGACAATAAAATAATGCTTTGTAAAAAGGATAAAAGAATAGTGTTACCCAAGTCTATTAGTGACATAACACATTATGAATTCACTTAATAGCATCTTTTACCAGTACTTATTTTTCAATTACTGTAATGTTGAAAAAATAAACAGAACAATAAAATATGAAAATGAAGGTGTTGTAGAAACTAATTTGCTTAAATATATGTATCTATATATAGAGAGGCATACATATAAATATATGTGAAGACAAGCATTGGTGCGGATTAGAAACAGTTTGTGTATTCCATATAACTTAATCCTGTTAGGATGTGTCTCACTTGCCTACCACTTGCTATTTCGGCAAAGCTAAGTTGTGTGGTTTCTTTTTGCTTTTTTGCTTCCTTCTCAGTGTGTTGTTACAAAGATGTCTTGCGTGACTAGGCTCTACTAACCAGGAGATCTTTCATGCACTTTAACTGTCCTGGGATATATGCCTTTTACATGTAAAGTTTTTTTAACCTATGCTGTAATTCTTAAGCCTTTCCTAGAGAACTAATCCCACATGTTTATAATCCAGTGGGAGTTTGACTCACATGAAGGCAAGATCAACGTATTACAGAAACAGTATCCAAATGTTTGTAAACTGCTTGTTTTTTTATCTGCAGATATTTTAGGGTATTTTCAGTGTACAAAAGACCATCTTAGTGCCTGCTGCAGAGCGTTTTAGTATCATTGACTGGCAAATAGCTGCTCAAATCCAGACACAATGATAATATTGACTAGTCGTTCTTTAGCAATTTTTTATATTTTTAGCTTTTGATCTATGGAGGAGGGAAGGAATAGAGGGGTGGGTGTGTGAATCAAAAGCCCTTGCTGTGTTTTAAACTTGGTTTAGTAATGGTAAGGCTTGACATAATTTGCAAGACTTGGTTGGCAGATTGAATACTCTTTAAAAACAGAAAAATATAAAGTGTTTGGGAATTCCTGGCAAAAGTTTATTGTAAATAGCAACTACAATTGATTTCAGACAATAATGAAGAGAGAGAAGTTAATTCAGTTCAGAATTTACAAGATCTGGAGACATACATACCATGAGTTTCTGCAACTCACAGCCAACAATTTCATTTGAGATAATGTCTCACCCTGCTGAGCCACATCATGAGAACCTGCTGCAGATATCAAATGGCACAGGTTGCTTTTGAAAGGCTGTCATATTTTTGTAGCTAGGAATTTTTGAAGGTACATGTGCAGCTAAATGGGTTTATAATGAAGACTTGCCTGTTTTGTTATGTAGTCTGATCTAGGAGTGTGGTCTCCTGCATACAGAGTTGCTGCCACTCTTAAGGTTTCCTCCTGGATCTCAACTGGACTCCTATAGGACACCGCTCTGTGGGATGGCTCTTTCAAGAGCCTCAGTAAAGTCCAAATAGCTGAACAACTTATAATGAGACACTTGATGGAGCTGCCCCACAGGGCTGTGTAAAGACCACAGCAGAGAATGTAAAATTGTTTAAGACACCACAGGGATGAAACCAGACAGTGAACTCAGTAGCAATAGTGCTAAACCACTGTTGCTTTACCATACTTGCTGTTCAGGATTCTGCAGAAGTTTATATATATTGTGGGTTGCATTTTGCTGAACACTGACTCTGCTGCCAGGTGCTTTTACTAGGTTTAATTGAATTTTTTCTTCCTTAACTGTATATTGTCCTCTCAATAAAATAGGTGATTTGAATTTTTAAATAGGCTCTCATAGGACCAATAGGATACTAGGTTCATCTGCTTCCCATCTTACACCTTTTTCTTTCCAATTCCTTGTCAAAGTTCTGAGTTGAATTTCTGTCATAACTTGCAAAAAGCAAAGCATGTCAGAAGCACTATCCTCTTCTTCCACCCAGAAGCCTGAATTCCTGTGCACCAGAGGTCATCCACATGCATTGCCTGTAGTACCATCAGCCAAACACATATTAAGCAGACTGTGCAAGGTTCCCCAAGCAAACAGCAATCTTCATATTCTACCTTATTTGGGGGAAGGGTACAGGGGTCAGATGGGGAGGATGACCAGAAGTTGGGCTTCTGGTGGAAAGCTTGCCCTCTTCCCTATTAGGAACAAAAATCACATGCATAGATAAATGCTGTAAAAAATTATAAAGAAACCTTAGACAACTATAAAGATGGCAAACTGTAACAGTTGTTCCAAAATAGATGTTCTTTAATGTGCTCACTCTTTGGCATTTAGTAAGCTTCCAGGAATGGAAAGAAATTTAGAGAAGCCTCATTCCCTTCTTAGCTAGTGATCAGCTGCCCAACTTGAAATAATAATGCATTCAACTGTCCATCTTCTGGTAAGTAACCTTTATCATCATTGCATTCACCAGCATTAACAGCAATCAGTGAGTATGAAATGTTGTATGAATTCGGGTAAAACTGATAGGGTCTTTGTGACCTTAATGTGATTATATTTGTGCTAATGTGTACAGTATAAAAGAAACTAGAACTCTCAATATGAAGGGTCCAGTTCATAAAAAATGTATGTAGCATGAACAAAAGAGTTTTATGCACTGTACTTAGGAGGTGAAGAAAAGTAGAATGAGTCTATTTTAAATAAAGAACATACTTTTGCAATTATATTCCTTCACCTTTTCTGCAGTAGCAACACTTCTTTTATCACATGAAATATCTGAAGCCGAAGAATATTCATATAGGCACAAATAAGAAAAAAATTTCTCTTAGGGAAAAGAGAAAGAGGAAAGGATGAGATAATTCAAGAGGAGCAAAAATAAAGATGGGAAAGGACAAAATTTAAGGCCTTGGGAGAACTGGGGCTTTGAGTTACCTGTGATTTTTGAGCCTTGGTGTGATAGTTTTTTTGTTAGGTAGTAAATATAACTGGTGATTGCCCAGGAGAAGTTATCTGTAACATGAATCACTTAGTTAGTCTAATTATCATTATAAACAGTCATGGAGTTTTTATCAGTCCCAATCCAGAAAGACGCAGGTACATAAATACAAACCAAGCTCTGTGCATACGAGTAATGAGGACAGTGATTTCAACATCCTCGTGTGCCTTGTGGGAGAAGATCTGTTAGAAGAAAGTATCCCCAGGGACCAGGCAGAGATGGCATTTTGTGCTCTACTGGCAGAATGATTTTGAGCTCTCCAGATGATTTTAGTAGCTTTGCAGTTCCAACTGTGTGGCAGTTTCAGATAATATAAAACTGTGCTGTTTTACTAAAGTACTGAATGATACACTCAATAAAGCAAATACATGTACCATATATGTCAATATGGTAAATCAATTTATACCATTTCTTTATCACACCACAAACATTTTCAAAAGTAAACTAGAGGGGTTTTATACATTGGTAGGGGAAAATTCAGAATGAGCATTGTGTAAGCTGACAAATCTGACATTGTGGAAGATTTGCACAGTATTTGTATGTTATGCTAAAGCAATTGAACAGTAAAATAATAATATCAACCATTGCAATTCTGTTAAGAATTAAGAGGTGCTGGTAGTAATCCTACAAACATGCAGATCTCTACTTGCTTGTGTTTCTTTGTGAGGGTGCCTAAAAATAAAAGCTTAGAATCTAAAGTACATGTCAGTAGGAAAAGATGAACTGCTTAATCATCTGTGGGATAACCTGATACGTAGATCAGTTTCATAAAGTCCAAATGAGTGAATTGTGTGCCACATCTTAGTCATGGACTGGAAGGAGACAGCTATCTAACTACTTAAATATGAAAAGTCTAAGCTTAAATTCATATCTGTCAGTGGATGAATCATTATTCTAATGTAATTTATGAGATTGATTTTCTTTGCTGAAGTAATAGGAATATCTCCTCTGATAACTGTAGAATAATACCAATGTAAACTGGATTCAGCATAAAATCTCAATTTGCTCTCCTGCAAGTATTATACAATTTAGATGTGTTTGTGAAATTTTGTGTAGCAATCTGATTACTAAGGTTTTACAATGAGGTGATTTTTCCAAACTCTGAGGCAGCAGGAAAACAAAAGTAGTGAAATTAAGAGCCATAATATGGTGGTTTGTGGCAGAATGAAGATTGTTTGGGAGGAATGTTATTTTTTTTCATTATTGTTGCATCTTTTTCTTTCAGCTATTAAATTTTGTTCAACAAGATTGTTCTTGGTATAATTGCTGACTGTTAAGGGTTCATTTAATGAAGAGATGAGTTACTTTAATCAGAGATGATGGGCTTTCACACACCATACCTGATAATTGTCAGTCAATCTGTTTAATTTTTTTTAAAGTTACATTTTTTCTCCTGATAATATTGCTTTTGCTCTAAATGCAGCTATATTACATGCTTAGACAGTGAGTTTATCAGTTTTTAAAATGTAAGAACTATTTTTTCTCACAGGCAGTATTTTTACTTTAATGATTTCGTTCTCAAAGCTGTATCTTTATTGGGAGTTGTCTCAGTGAGTAAGAAAATGTCTACTCTTGATTTCTTATTGTTATGGTAACTGAGAGATAAATGCAAGTAATTTAATGTCACATTTTGGAACTCTATCTAAAGATTTTAATATGAACTCTTCTTTGAAAAGTTGTGTTCTTTTATTAATGTTGTTTCATTTAAAATATTTGCTTAAATCTCAGAAGGATTTATGTGTTCTTTTGATTACTGAAAATCTAGTATTATTAAATTTGATCTTGCTTATTTTTCAAAGCATTGAGTTCTAAAGAGAGGTGGCCCAGCATCTCCATGGGCCTGATACAAATATGAGACATGTTGAGTTCATTCTTGAAGACCATATCCAGACCATCTGCTGAGACTAGTCCTATGCTGTGGTTTGGTCATTGGCTTTGAGTGTGCTTTGGCGCAGAGTTTGAGAAGAGATGCCAGTGTGCATCATGCCTTTGAGCAGACACAAGCACACATCCACAGAAGTGCCAGAGCAGAGCTGGATGTACAAGTTTGATGCACTCCATCATCTATCCTGTAATGCTCTTCAGTATAGTTCCGTCTGCCAGTCAGCTGCAGGTTCCCTGCAAGCAGAGGACACTGGGTGAGACGAGGGCTGCTGGGACAGGCATTGCATTCAAGTGAGGATGCTGGGGAGCACATGCAGGCTCGTCTCATTAGAACTGTTGGTAGTCCTGGAGCAGCCAAGGAGTCAGAGAACAGTTTCGCGTTTCAACATGTTTTCCTGAACAGTGTAACCACAGCTATGAGACCTAGGTGCCTAAATAGTGCTTATATGAGAATCCAGATTGGAGTCCCTCTTCCCCATTAGTTGTAAAGCAGGGAATTAGAGCATTCTCTCCTTCTTGGGGCACTGGGAGATAAAGACACTTAGAACTGAACCCTGTTGTATTGCTGAAAATGTGTAAGAAACAAAAAGGAAGCAAACTGTGGAAAGCCTGTTAATAACTAGTACATTTACAGCTGTATGAGGCTCAGAGGCCTTGAGATGCGAAATTTCTCTTTTCTTCTGATGTTTCCCTTGTTGTTTTCTCTTTTTTAAACCATATATTGCACAACATAGTTTTTCACTTAGTTTAGGGAGGTTTTTTTCTCTTTTTGATAAGAGGACAAGCAGGTTGCCTTTGTTTTACTTAGCTTTATTTTAAATAATTTTTTATTTTAAGAGGGTTATTTTACAGTGTTTACAGTGCACTTCAATTTTTTATTATGTCATACCCTTCCAGCCCCCTGGTGGGATGAGAGGTGAACGTATGTATTATATAATTCATAATTAATTTATGATGAATCACATATGATGAATACTACTTATTAAATATTAAAGCCTTGCCTACAGTTGTGGCAGTAGCACACCTGTCCGTTCCTGTGGTACTACTGAGCAATTGACTTAGGCTGTGATGTCAGCACCCAGTTATATGAGAAGTCTTGACTACTTCCCTGGACAAAAGGAGAATTAGTTCTCTTTCCGTAGTAGGTGCCTGTTACTGCCTTCTCCCTGCCCCTTGTGGACCACCAGTTGGAGGTATAATGAGAGTACAATCTCTGGAAGGCACAGTTGAGAACAGAGAAAGTGCTGCTGGTAGCTCCTCAACTCCATAGGGACTGTTATGAGTCCTGGTTCCTTCCTCCAGTGATAGAAAGCTGGACAGAGTTGAAGAATAGCCTAATAGAAGGTAATGGCCTGGATCTGGACAAGTAGAAATCTAGGCTAGATTTTGACAGTCCATTTTTATTAGTGAGGATTGGAATTTGGACAGGGAAATAATTTACCTGCAGAGGTCATTCCAGCATCTGTAACTAATCAGCTCCCAAATAAAGGCAGTAAAACAGAGGGGAGAAACAATGTAGGGGATTGCCTGCTACCAGTTTAGGGTAGTTGGTCCTAATGAAGGTATTTTTCCAAATTCATAGCAATAAATCTGTTAATCAGAAGTTGTAGAGAAATCAGATATAGACAGAGCTGTCCTCTGAAACAGAACTCTCTGAAAACAGGGGAATCCACCCAGTCAACATTTTAAGGCAGAAAAGGAAAAGTAGCATTCTACCAGTGTTTTGTGCTCTGCTTTGCCTTCCTGGGAGCATTGACCTGTGTGTCTCACTGAATACAGCAAGGAAAAATGCTGTCACTGTGTGTGATGCAACAGAGCTTAACCCCGAAATCCTCGCTTCACTGTATTTATTGCCAGCCCAGCAGGCAGATTTTCCCTTGCATTTTCTTGACTCGACTGGCTGTTACAGCGGCTAGACTAGAAGGTGCAGAAGAGATGGGAGAATTTCAGTCTGAGAATATGGCATGGATAACTTCATTTAGGATGCCATCTAAGACCCCATGAATGCACGTGAAAGTGTGTGCTGTTTCCTCAGATGCCTGCATCTTAGGGGAAGTAAATTAGAAGCAGCAGGCAGAGAATTTGAGCACTGAAATGAAAAAAAAAGGATCCTCTGTGGCGAGTAACTATGTGAAAGGAATGCAATCCTAAATGATTCTAATTAATACAATGCAAAAGGAAAGGAGTGTAATTAATTTTGGCTTGATGGTCCTGTATAACCAACTTGTACTACATAAAGATTGCGAGATCAAATATTAAAAAATCCTTAGGGTACAGATAGCAGAAATCAGTTGTTCTTTGGGTAGCTGTACCATGGAAAAAAAGAATTCTAAAGCATGGGCATATTTCTTCAGAACTTATTATTTATTTTCCGAGAGCTCAAGCCATAGAAATTGAAATAAAATCTAATACTAGTCAATATTTGACTTTGGTTTTGCTTTTTTCCCAAAGCTTTCATAGTACAATTTAATGATTTGACAGATTATTAGGAGCTTTGTTTTATATTAATTAAATAACACACAATTCTCAGCCCTTAAACAGAAACAGAATTCTCAGCCCTTAAAATTGCATAAACAAAATTGATTTATAAGATTTGATCTTAATGGGGAGTGATATATTCATTGGTATTGAGCCTTTGATCTAATATCACTTTATACGTATCACTGTGATGAGAAGATTAAAAAAAAGGAGCATAAGAGTATGTGGAAATTACCAAAGGAAAAATTATGTTTAGTAACATAGTGGTTGTTTTGTATAGAAGAAACCCATACTGGGGAAACCCTGTCTTTGGTCTTAGGGATGGCAGCAGCACTAGGATTGTTATGCATTTGAAAGAAACAGTTTTCACTGAGTCTCGCATATGTCTCTCTTTTCATTTAACTCAAATTTGTAAATTGCAGATAAAAAAATTTAGTGACTGCCTCTCTTTTTGCACATTATTAGGTAATTGGAATCCTCACTGATTATTGTAGGTCAGCTTATTCTCATTATTAAATGACAAATGGGTCATTAAAATGCCAAAAATATTTTTACAGACTTCATCTTTATAAAATATCAGCAAGTTTGTATGATTTTATTAGTTCTAAATCAGATATTTCAATAGAACATTTGTAAGTATTCCCAGAAAAACGTCCATTTTTGAGTTTTTGAGACCACACAAAAATATTACAAATTAAACAGATTTTCAGATTTCTGCATAATAACTCTGCACATTTATTGTTTAATCCAATTCTAAAATTCTGTTATGATTGACACCCTGCTGTAGAGAGAGAAGTCAATTGAATAATATGTAGCAGTCAATTTTATTTGTACCTTAATGTGGTGAAGGTGGATTTTTTTTTTTTTGCATTTCCATTATTTATAAGTTGTTCCCCTTGGAGAATATATAAAAGAATTTGTTTTAAATGAGCTGATAATACCCTCTTTAAAATTTATAAGTATGACAGAATTATATTCTTTTTCCTTACCACTCAAGGATGTGACAAGAAACTGATTCTGAATTATCCTGCTATTCATAGGACAAACATTGGAAAAGAGCATCTTGTTAAGGTTTACTTAGAACAGAATTTCAACCACTCATCACAAAAAAAAATTAACAGACCAGGAGTATCGTACCAACCAGCAAACCTGGTTCTATTGCCAGGGTTTTATTTACAAGAGACCACAATACTCTTGCAGCTACATTTGATACTTGCCATCATTCTTTTAACTTCAAAGATCAGTGTGAGCCTGATCATGCCATCAGCACTGACAAACTGTGAATCAGTGCAAGCCCTTCACTCACGGTGAAAGTGGAGGATTGGGATGTAGTTTTGAAAACATCTTGGTACTTTCTTAAAACTGATATTTTTATTTCTCTTCTTCCCTTTCAAATTGATATTGCAGACCAGCAAAATCCAGTAGGGCTGGACTGTGTTTTGTGTTTAGCAAGTCATTAGTACCCAGTGTATAGTTCAATTGTTGGATATTGATCATCTCAATAAATGCTGGAAATCCTTGGTTTCACAGAATTTTGCTCATCCTCCACATACAATTTAAAAAACAAGCTGTTATTTGGAAGCATACCAGTTTTCAGTTTTTAAAGTGCCTTTTTATTCTGTATAGTAGAGCCTTTGCTGCCTCAGTAACTGACAAGAGAAAAGGCTTTATTAAGGTAGAAAGTAGATGTGACTTCATTGTTTTCCAGATAATTTTTGCTTTCAGAAATTACATTGGCTGATGTTCATCTAAGCATAAAAAAATGCAGTTCCCACATGTGCAGGGTGCTCATGTACTCTATGTAAATTGATGTATAATGCAACCCACATTAGCTGGGTTGATGATATCTTCAGTTTCACTGCCTGTCAAATTTCTGTAACTCCTTGAATGAGTTGACTGGTCTGAATGAATGTTAACATAATTTATGCAGCTGATAAGTGATTTGAGTGCTTGAGTTATTGATAAAGCACTTTAACATATAATTTTCAGCTCCGTGTTATGTGACATCAGAGTAGGAGGTAATGTGGCAGTCCCCAGGCTTGATATTAAAGTCACTCTGCTCTTCGGATTTCAGAGGCCAGAGGAAACACTGTGCTGCCTGACACAAGCCCAGCAGACCAGCACCAACCCAGTCAGTCCCATCCGGCATTCCCTGTTGGGCCTCAGGTCAGTATCTTTCCTCTCAACTAATTGAAATGTGCAATTTTGTAAAAAATAAATAACCATGACTGATCATCTTTGATCTGTGTAATGTAGAAAACATGATTCTCTTTGGCTGCATTCAATGTGACAAAAAGGGAGAACATATGTATTGTGTATGGTTTAAAAGTCATGTTTGGCAAGATTAGTTTTTTGTATGTTTTTCTAAAATAAAACCTAAGCAATTTTGCATATTTAGGGGGTTAAATTATTTGACTTTCTTATGTAAATTACTTTTGAAATAAGTGTAATAATATTAAAAATCTTGTACAATTTTAACACAACACTGTTGGCCCTGACAGTTCTGCCTGTCACACACAGCTCTTGCATTAATAAAGACATTTCATTATCTTTTATGCCAGGTATTTATTTTCTTCAGAGCAGAGTGTAGGCACTTTAATAGATTTTTAAATATTTCCCATCTCACTTCACAATTTTATCCAAGTCCAGCCATACTCTAAAAAGATACTCGATATTCTTCCACTTTCCATGATAGTTTTTGTCCACAAAGTTTCTGGTAGTTGTTACTATAGTGTTTTCTGTTGTTACCAATGCAACTGAGAAGATTTGGAAAATGTTGGCATTTAGGTACTTGTAGGCTGACTTGAGTTAGGCCTTTTTTCATTCATAAATTATCTTTGGTGAATGTGTAATGAATTTTCCAGTCTAAATTCAGCTGGGATTGCTACCATGTGACATGATTGCGGCTTACAGTTTCAGACTGTCAAAACTTTATTTGTTGGTGAAAATGTGTGCTTTAAGATGATGCAAGCAGCGCATGTCTGTAATGGAACATGGAAGGATCCCAAGTCAGAAGAGTTGTAAGTGTGTAATACTGAGCTATACACAGTACAATAGCTTTGTGTCTGTGGTTTCTTACAGCAGCTACTGACAGCCCAACAGTTAGCCTCAGCAGTAGCAGGGGTGATGCCAGGAGGCACTCCAGCCCTTAATCAGCCAATCCTTATACCTTTCAACATGGCTGGGCAGCTGGGGGGCCAACAGGGACTCGTCCTAACTCTACCTACAGCGAATCTCACCAACATCCAAGGACTGGTAGCAGCAGCTGCAGCAGGAGGCATCATGACTTTGCCATTGCAAAATCTACAAGGTAAGTCATACTGGTCGTTTTTCTAATAGGTTCTTTCACCTGTTTGTTTTACATCATCTCTCCTTTAACACAAGTGATCTCTTTTCCAAATTAAATGTTGCTGTCCATGCATACTGAAAGTTAGCACCTGGATTGCTTTTGAATGCTTGAGAGATACTTAAGGGATATTTACATTTTTGTAAAAACATATTGGAGGTTGGGTCTTACATTCTATGTGTCAGTGATGTAAACCACTTGAGTGATTCATTAGGCTTTTTCTGTCATCAGTGATCAATGTTTTCTAACCACAGCTCACTTTAAAATTTGAAATTATAGAATCACAAAATCACAGAATGCTAAGGGGTTGGAATGGACCTTAAAGATCCTGTAGTCCCAAACCCTTCTGTCATGGCCAGGGACACCTCTCACTAGACCAGGTTGCTCAAGGCATTATCCGACCTGGCCTTCAACACTACCAGGGTTGGGGCATCCACAACCTTCTTGGGCAACTGTTCCAGTGTCTCACCATCCTCATGGTAAAAAATTTCTTCCTAATATCCAGTCTTTCAGTTTGTATCCATTACTCCATGTCCTATCACAACTGTTTTATTCCTGACAAACAGTCCCTCTCAGTCTTTTCTGTAGGCCCCTTCAGACACTGGAAGGTTGCTATGAGGTTTCCATGCAACCTTCTCTTCTCCAGACTGAACAGCCCCAACTTTCTCAGTCTGCCTTCATAAGGGAGGTGCTCCAGTCCTCTTATCATCTTCATGGCCCTCCTCTGGACTTGCTCCAGCAGCTCCATAACATTCTTACACTGGGGCCACCAGAATTGTACACAGTACTCCAGAAGGAGTCTCACAAGAGCAGAGAAGGGGAAGAATCACCTCCCTCAACGTGCTGGCCACATTCCTTTTGATGCAGTCCAGGATTCCATTGGTTTCCATTGGGCTGTGAGCACACACTGCTGGCTCATGTTCAGTTTTTCATCACCCATCACCCCAAATCATTCTCTGCAGGGCTGCTCTCAATCACTTCTCTGCCCAACCCGTAGGTGTGCCTGGGGTTGCCACAACCCAGGGGTAGGACCTTGCACTTTCCTCTGCTGAACTTCATGAGGTTTTCATTGTCCTCTCAAGCCTGTCAAGGTCCCTCTAGATGGTATCCTTTTCTCCCAGTATGTTGACTGCACCACACAGCTAAATGGAAGCAACTAAAAACACAGTATTGCATGAAAATAGTTTTGAAAAAAAAACCAACCAAAAAAACCCCTTTTATAATAAAATCAGATTTTTCTCAGCTATCATCCTTGCCCCAGATACATGTTTTTATTCTTGCTGTAGGACGTCTGCTTTATCACTAAGGTTCTGCCAAGTAACAAGCAAAAAGTTAATGTCTGTATGCATCCTCCCCATTATCTGAGCTGTACCATATTTGCAACTGTTCTATCCTAAGAAATCTGCTGCATTCTCTCTGTGGTCTAAAATCAGACTGAAAGCAGTTCTGTAAGATCTCTTTCTTCTCTAGTATTCTCTGCTGTTAAATCAATGCATCTAATGCTGTTAGGAACAATACTCAATCCCAATACGTATGATATAAAATGCAGATAGCATTTATTTACTATTCCTAACTATGTTGGTGTTTCTCAGAATGTACAGAACTGAACAAAACATAGCAAGTTAGCCAACATCTTACAATAGAATTGTACTTAATGGGAGAGGATAGTAAAGACAGTGACTGTCCAGTGCAAAAGTGATAAAGGTGTAAGCAGGAAGTGTCAAAATAAAGCTTTAGCTCTTTAGATTTATGTATTGTTATTTCTTTCCGATGTAAATGGTAGGAAAAGTTTTTCTTGAATGAAATGGTAATTTTTTTCAAATGAATCCTCTGCACTGTGCCCTAAATACTTCTTAGTTATCAAACTCTGGTGGCTGCTGATTACCAGGTGCGTTGTTTGAAGCACCAGATCTTACAGGTTGTGAAACAGAGAAAGCGAAGAGACAGCTCATGTGTTAAACAAACTCCCTTACAAAGCACATGCAAAGTATTCTTACCTGTTGGAGCAACTACTTGCCTTTACCTTGTGCATGTTTTAAAGTTTAATGTCAACAGACCTCTCTTATCATAGTTGTAAATGGGTTTCGCTTTAATGTTTAAAATAATGTCTCTCTCATACCATTAAGCTGCACCAAAAAACCTGTCATTCATAAATCATAGATGAAAAGGACACACTAATGCACAAATTTTGCTTGTTTAAAATTTGAGAGTGCATGTAAAGTAGGGAACTGGAGATTAAAAAAATAGTGCAGGAACAGGAGCAAGTAAAAGCGGGTGGAACAAAGTGAAGGGGAAGTAGCTTTTTAGTGTAGGTGGATGATGAAATCTTAATGAAGAAACAGGCATTATAAAAATGTATCCTTCCACTCTGAAGTGCTCCAGGTTACAGTTGCTGGCTATGTAGTATTACAAATAAACATAAGCTTGTGCAGTTCTTACGTCATTTATTCACCCCGTGTTGCAAAGCTGGAGAGTAGGGATTAAGCCAGGCAACCTTTGCTCTTTATTTTAGCCGTGGATGTCTAATTGCTGGCTTAAAGGTGTAACTCTGGTGCCAAATAAATTTTGCAAGCAATGACCTTATACCAGATGAAAAGGTTCCCTTATAATCTTTACTGGTAGATGGGGACATGGGATCAAATAGAGACTTGCTGAAGCACCAAGTACAGTTCCCTGTGTATGAACACAATCATACCTTCCATAAAATATCTGAAAGGAACAGAACTCATGAATTTATTTAGTTGTGTTGCTGTTGTGTTCTCTACCCTTCCTTCCCTATCTTCTAAGCAAGTGCTACTGCCTGCCCTCAGTATTTGGAACTGAAACTGATACATAAGACAGCAAACTAACTTGGTCAAGATAGCTCTTAACTGCCCTGAATCACAGTTGGTTACTTCTGTTGCTTCCTCTATAGCCCACTACCCAATGTGTGAATGAATGAAGGTAGGAATCAGGTGAGAGTGTTGTATGGTGTCATCAGTTCTCTTGAACCTGACTGACTTCCAGTCCCTGTTTTTTGTGGTTGGTTGAAAGATAATCATAGAATATGCGTTCTCCTTTGTAGCCAGATCTTTTATAGGTATACTCATAAAAGCCCATGCTTCAACACAGTTTTGGTAATTCCTGCCCTTTGTGTGAAATCAGACCATAATCATCAGCTTCCATCTCTTAAACCTCACTGTGGCACGGTCAGCTTTGATGACTGGGGGACATGTTTTCATGATGTTTTCAAGCCTGTCTTATTACTCCTACTGTTGTCACATCTACTGTCCCTGAATTTTCAGTGAAGTCAAGCACAGATGTCCACAGCTTATGTGAGCTGGGTCTTCTCGTGTCTTTCTTTTCTCATAAGTAAACTTCTAAAGCTCTTCATCACAAACTAACCCTTTTAGGTAATTCAAAAGACACCCTGAAAACTTTTTGAATAACATATGAATTCAGAAAAGTTCCGGTCTAACACAGTACTTGAATTCACAGTCAATGTTGATCAGGGGAGTATCCACATACATGTTTCACTGATTTTCTTCTCATGAGCTTTCAGGTCTGGTTCAGGGTAATAAGACCTCAGTTTACTGGATAAAAAAATAAACATCCTTGCTTGTGGAAAGGCAAAATAACACTCAGTGATAGGACTCATAGAGGAGATAGGTTAAGTATTTAAAATGAGAAAACAAAAGTTTTCTTTTAAAAGTTAAGACATTGGTAAAATGGAATGATTCATGATATGGAAATTACTCACGCAGTATAACTTAGTGACATTGCCTATTCTTCACTTGTCAGTTACCTATAAATAAGATTTTTTTTCCCCAAAGGTATTTGTGTTAAATTGTTCAGTTGCTATATGGTCCTGATCCACCACTATGTTGACAGGAATTTCATTGCTGTAAGTGAAAAGAGGTTTAGATGAAATGAAACCTCTTTCAAAACTTCTTTTCTTCATAACTACTTGATTATTTTCTGTTCATTACACTATGTCATTTGCCATACACACTGCTATACTGTATCTGTTCCCTCAGCAAATACATCAAATGTGTGTAAACAAAGAAAGGAAAGTGAATGTGTAAATTCTTGCTGTGAAACTTAGAAAAATATGTTTTCCCTGGCTTAAAGTGAGCAAATTTCATATGCACAACGAATATGCAAAGAATACAATTTACTGGGATGAAAGAGCGTTGGTGGCAGAATAGAACTATCTGCCTTAGTTAAAACAGAAATCCCTGAACATAACAGATTTACCTATGGAATTTTGGCTTTTCACCAACAGTTATTTGAAGAAAACCATAAAATCAGCGACCATAACTTTTTATTGTAATCCACTAAAAGCACCGAAGATAAAAGTTTAAAAACCATCCATGAAAGCTGTTGTCCTGAGAAATTTACACACCTGTTTTCCCCTCACTATTTCTTAGAATTACAGCTGGAGCACAGCCATGCTTACCTAAGAATTTGGAGGTGTCACAATAAAAATGGTGAGGTTGTGAGAAGGGAAAAAGTGAGGCAAGTGCCCCTCAAGACAGCATGTTTTCTGACTTTTGCTCTTAGTCCACTGCTTCTTGGCCTGTCTCTATTGACTTAATGCAGTGAATGGTCTGCTGGCTTTCCTCTTAATCACCCAAACTTGTGGTCATCACTATTCATCTTACTGTCTTCAGGAAACTTTCCTATGGGCTGAACAGTTTCAGTTTCTGCATCTCTTTTGCCAAGTCAGATTTCTCTGGGTTTTTGGAGGAGTGTGTTCTATTTTTTAATTTTAGTTATCCTTCTCAAGAGTCTCTCCAAGGGACTAGTAGTTGCTTTATCTCAGAGTATTCACTAATGCGTGGGAGCTGATATTCATGAAAAGACATTCTCTCCTTAAGGCCATCTGATTTTTATGTCTCGATGCAATATTTCTGTATAGCTGAACAGAAATATACTTTGGAGGTGGGGGGAGGGGGCTGAGTTTGTTCTGTCTTGTTTTCTTGATGTAATTTTTAACCCTGTGGATTTCCTGCTGAAATAACTGAGAAGCAGGAAGGTATTCCAGTGCTAGGGAGTTGTTAACAGCTGTCCTCTCATTTTATTCACTTTTCCGTGAGAGCCAAAGCAGTTTTAGCTGAAAAAGTAATGTATTTGAGCTATTTGTTTTAGTATAGTATGTATGTTTGAAATTAGGAAATGACAGTATTGTCTGTCAGCTCACTGCTGGCCACTCAAGCACCATGGATAACAATTTGGGAATCTCCCTGCAAAGTGTTGGTCCAAATATGTTATAGCACATAGCAGTGTTCCAACAGTGTTTTAGATATGTGCACTGATACAGAATGACACTCGAACCTTGAAAGAAATAACAAGTTAGAGATTGTAGCCCCATGGCACAGAAACTTTGTGTATTTTATTTCTACTACCCATTGTACTGTTCCTAAAGTGGATGTCAATAATTTATTTACAAGTCAGAGTTTCTCAGTCTTGAGTTGTGAAAGAAATGAGAACAAACTATCTCTCTAAATCATTAGTGAAAGGCTTCAGTGCTGAAAGGAAGCCTTGCATAGCTAAAAATGTGAAATCCTTAAATTACATTATTTAAACAGCGGCAGGTCATATTTTAGCAGCAACACAATGGAAGGGGAAATGTATTAAACATGTTGGAGATAGGAGACAGCCATTAAAATGCACTGATATGGGTTACAATAGTCATAGAAAATGGTTAAAAAAATTAAAAAACCTTTTTTATGTGGAGATCAGTCAAAAAGCATGTTAGGTAAAGACAATAGTAACAAAAAGGAAAAAAACCCTATTGTTTACGTTTATTAGATCTTGTTTCATCTGAACAGAGATTTGTATAATTAATTGTGTAACAGATAAAGTAAACATGCTCTATCACCATTCCTCCATGTACACACACCTTAAAAATCAGAAATCAGAGAGAGATGAAAAACAAAAAAGAGACAGAAAAGAAGTAAACTACAAACCTCAATTGCTTACTGATCTAGAGTCCAAATTCCAGTTTCTTAGAACATTTTTCCCTTTTAACTAAAGTGATGCAGTCCCTATTCATTTGTATTCCCCTTCAAGTAACATGAAATAGCTTTCAGAGTCTACAGAAAGGCAGTGTTTCACTTATGTATTTTAATGAGCACCAATGTCAGTAATAATCGAAATGATGTTTCACTTAGAGGAATAGTTTATTCCCAGGTACTTTTACTGTGTACTAACATAACCAGAACAAGAATGACAAGAACCAAGAAAAAGAGCTGCACTCATAGCAATTTCTGTGAAGCCCTCAAACCAAATATACCTCTCCTACCTCTGTATAAATGCTGCACGAAATACAGTCACTGTGAAATGCTCACTTACACAAAAAAGGGGCTAGCCAACCCCCAAGACAAACCTCCTTAGCTTAGTACATGGAAAGAAATAGGAGAGATCTGTAAGCACACTGTGGCATGCACAGAGCATCTGTGGATTAGCAGGTTTCCTCAGACTAACAGCTGTGTCCCACTCAAACTGTGTTTTAGGACAACTGAAGTAATATGCAGAAAATAGGATGGGTTGTCTCTGTCTGGTCTCCCAGGAAATGTTCTTTCTGGGAGGTGTAATTTGCTTTTGGAAGAAAGGGCAAAACCTGCTCTTCTATAGGTAGTACAGGAAGAATCTTCCTGGGCTGTTTGTTTATTTGTTTGCTTTTTTCCCCACCATACAATGCTTCTCCTGTGAGAATGTGTTGGCCCCATGTTAATTGCTCATCTTGTTCAGTGGCAAATTGCTGCCTTCAGAGAGGGAATGAGAAAGGTTCAGGTCTTTATTTAGTTACTAGTTGTTTATTGATCACTCCCAGAGTGTTTAGCTATTTGTTGTTTGGATCTTCTGCCCCATAAGTTAAAGGCCTACCATCAGAGGCATTAAAATGCAGTAGTCTTAATGTTTGTGTGTGCTGTTGTTGACTTCCACCCAAAATAGATCTCAGACATACCTATTTTGTTTGCTACTTATGGTTATGGAGCAACATCAGTGAGGGGTAATGATGTAATGTAGATCAAATTAATTCTGAAATCAAAGTGTTCACACCTGCTTAAACATTGCAGGCCAAGTTTTGACAGTCTCAGTTTCCAGATTTATATGCCAAGAAGCTGATGGGAAAGACAGAAGTAAGACTAATTCAACCTCCCTGAACTTTACACCAGAAACCTACTGGTTAACTATCCTCTAGCAGACATGACCAATGAGCTAGAAGTTGTGGCATGACTGGTATGGGAGACCTGGTGTTTTTGGGGAACGTACACCTTTATTGGGGTCTGACTCAGACTGATACTGCTCCTGGCAGGAATATTCTTTGTGCAGGATTATAAATTAAATTTCTGTCAACCAGAACATGGATGCATTTTAATGCCACTTTTTAAGTATATCTTTGCACCTGTTTCCAGGAGCTCTTTTGAATTTAGATTGTGACAATTTACATTAATGTATAAAAAATTAATTCCAATAATGTGAAGCACTTAACTTACTGTAATCTTGCAAAAGCCAAGAACTTTCACATGCAAGTAAAAAACCCAGCTAGTGTTTGTCACTCTGCTCCTCAGCTCCACATTGTAGCACACATGCTACATGCAGTAGTGAATCACATGGAAATAGGTGGGTATATCTATATGATATATGCACATACGATTCTCATGCTGATCCAAGACTTTCTACTGCAATAGAGTGAGTTGTAGAAGGATTACCAGGATGGATTTGCAGCCTTCATTCTTAATTTCCTTGCCTTAGTGGATTTAAGTCAGACGTTTATAGTATTTGTGGTTTAATTTCCTTTGTTTTTCCATGGTCTTTGAATTAATAAAATCCCTATGATTCATGTTTTTAAAACTCCCTGGACACAAACTTGTGTTCCAGATTCACCAGTGAGATTCTAATCAAGCACATATATATCTAGAGACTCATAAAAACAACAAAGTTTTTATTGACCAATTGGGTTTATGGGCATTTTTAATAGTGTGAATTTTGAATGCATGAAACATATGAATTAACCACCTAAGAGCCAATTCTTTTACTGTCTATATGGTTCTGTACCACAGAACCATATACTTCCTCTTTATGGACACCTCCTAGTCTTTTTTTTTTTTTTTACTATCATGGAAAGTTCTGAAGATATCTTATGACTCTCTCATTAAAACCTTTAAGTTTATGCATCTTGAAACATTTTATAGCATTTTTTTCCCTCTTTTTTTCTATTTGAGAAGAAATTCCATCTGCCACTGAAATTGCTCCAGAAATGGGAACAGGACCTACCTGGTGACATCATAAATTATGAAAGTGAATCTTCCTCAAGCTTTCTCGTCCCCAGACCTCTTTGCAATCTTATGCCCTCAGGGTAGAAAGCTGTACTCATGGAGACCTTCAGGCATCCATTTCATTTTGCTGCTGATCTCTGAAGCTGCTTTCATTCCTTGAATGTTTCTTCTTTACAAGCCTATTACTCTGACAGATGTAGCAGAAAGCACAAACCTGAGACCTGTGTTCTGCTCTGTGCTTTGACCCAGGTGTTCCACGTGATGGAAGATGATTCCTACATGTTTTTTTGCAACTCTTCCCACCTGTAAACAAACGTGTGGATAGTTAGCAGTTATGCTTTCCTATGATGTGGCTTAAATCACTGCTCTTAGATGCCTTGAGCTCCTTAGGCACAGCTAGATCTTTGCTAAATGTTCTAAATTCTTAAGTCTTGTTTTAGTCCCTAGACATAAAAGAGTCTAGGCTCTTTTTCAGTAGCTGCAATAATAAGTTGAATTTTCCTTATTTTGGACCTAGTGACCTTTTACAGCTCATAGAAGGACTGGGGGTTTCCACCAAGGTTAATAAGATCCAACACCATATAGGCTCTTAGGCAATTGCCTGCTATAGGTTTTTTAGTTGTTTATTTTAACATGAATATTGCTTTTAAACTTAATCATCTGTAGACTTGACATACCTTACAGACTCTTCTTTCACTTGGTTGTGTTTTGCTATGATAAATTATGCAATGTTAAAAAAAAATCTTCAGCATAAAGACAAGGTACTCATCTTATGTTCAGTGATTAATTTTATTCAAGTAAGTGCTGATGCTTTGGATTTATAGTATCTTCTCCTTTCTGTTTCTCAGATGCCATTTCAGTTCCTTGTGCCTTTGCTCATCCAGAGCTGGTTCTATCTAACCTTTTTATTTCATCCTTTTGAGCTATTCACAATCCAAGTATTCCTGAATGTATTCTGTACTGTGTAGCTAATTTCCCATTACATCATCAGTAATAACTGACGAAGTTGTTACTCCAGAAGAACCACCACCTTCTGGAGGTGATAAAACTGTTGTAATTTTCCCATTATATTTGGCTTCTGTATTTTAGAAGATGCAGTTGTAACAGGACATGAATCCTGCCTAAAAAGTAATGAAATGATAGTAGTACATTTTGAGGAAATTCACTTATTGGCAGCCTGAAAGTTTTGTCTTTTATCTTGCTTATTTTTAAACGAATAAAATCTCTCAAGAACAAATTTTGTTCCTGTTTTTTGAAAACTGTTAAGTTTAACATCTGAACAGAGCAATCACTTTCAGATTCTCTGTTCAAGGTTTTAGCTTTTCTTTTCCCAAACCAGTGCTGGGGAATCACAAAAGAAGAGTACGTTCCCCTCCCAGCATTGTAGCATCTTTAAAAAATATTCAGTCACAGATTCCCCCTGCCAACCTTTCATTTTACTGGAAAAGTCCCAGTTCTTTAAATATTTGTTTTACTCTGCTTTAGCGGAAGTGGTCATTCAAAGTTATGTCCTATGATGCTACATTTATCTAATATGAGTAGCTAGGCCAGTTGTAAACAAAATTAAAAACACATGCTATTTGCCCCATTTCTTCAAAGAGTATTATTTTTTCTAAGTGTAAGATTTATCAAGTGTATCTTTATGCATTTATGTTCCCATGAGTGCCACTATTTTAAAATTTCTTAGGGTATTTATATATATTGAATGTTTGACATCAGATAATTTGAGTTAGCTATGTTTGTGAGATAACTCACAAGGGAGAAAGTTGTATTAAATAAATAAAAGAGATAAATTTTATACTTCCATATATTTCAAAGCTAATGCAGCTAACTTACAGTGGAATGGTAACATGAAGACACAGTGCTATAATATGATTGATTTGTTTTGACAGCAGCCAAATAATTGAGAGTGAAAGGTGTCAGCACAGATGAAATATTGTATAAGCCACATTCAGAAGGCAACCCCAGCAGCAATAGCGACTGGAGTTTTATTTCCTTTGATATCGCACTGTTACTCACTTCCAGTTTATTACAAAACCATGAAAGGTACGCAACTTTCTGTATGATGGAGGCTTTTATGGAGGGAATAGAAACAGAAGTTTCCCCGGTACTTGGTTGAATAGATACTGACAATGGGATTTATGATGAATACAATATACAAGGGTAAATTATCTTAATCTTTCCCCTGGTTTTCTCTCTACTTTTAAACCCTTTTTGCAGGCTACTGCGCATCTGGTATCTTAGTTTGGAGGGTAAATGATTCCCTCCAGAGCAACCAGTCTATGGGTTGCCTGGCAGGGAATTGATGTAAAAGCAGTACTGCTATTATCCTCCTGAGCAGTCAAACTCAGTTTTAGTTCACCTTTTCTGCTCTGCAAACTATACAACTATGCATTTTCTGGATAACTGAGTAGGGTTGTATATTTGCTTGTATATTTACATCGTAGCATCCTACTGCACTGCAAGGAATACAAAGAACTATATCATCTTTTGAGCCTAGGAGACTGCCAGTGTTCAAGTAACCTAGTAGGGAAGGTGGCCAAATAGACCAGGTGAAATAATGCCTGAAAGCAGCATGGTATGAAAATCACTTTCGGCCTTTCTTAAAAGCAGACTGAACAAGAGGCTATACCATGCTTGGAAAAATGCAAGCTATAACGCTTCCTTTGTTCCAAAGCCCCATTGATTTCAGTGGAAGCCAGACTCTGAGGTACAGTTTGAACTGAAATGTATACGTCCTGCCATTCATTTCAGAAATGCTACATTAAGAAGACACGGTTCAATGTGAATGACAACAGTTCTCAGTAATGAGCTCTTGCTCATGCAAAGCAAAACAAACTATGACAACCATCATGTTAACAAGATCAGGAACCCTTGTGGCTTTGTAATGTAACATCTAATCTATATCTATACCTATGCCTATACAAATATAATTATCTTACTTGAGGAAAAGTAAAAACAGAATGGGATGAGATTACCAATACAGAACAATTGCCTTGTCTTTGTCTCCTGATCTGAAATTTCATACTTCATATTTCATTCAAATGGAATAGAGGATATTAGAAACCAGGGCTGAGAAACCTAAACTTACTGATATTAATATGGGAAAAGTTTTCATTGAAGTGGTGTAGGAAGACAGGAAGTAAGCCATCGTTCATAAAATATTTTGTTTTAGAGAGGTAGAGCAGACTTGAAATGAATCCCTCTGTTTTCACCATTAGCCTCATGTTAGTTTGACCTGTACAGACCAGATTTCTTCTGGAGGAAACTAAACTAGAAATTCCACTACAAGTGCATGTCAACTGCAGTCCAGATCCAAGTGGAGACAAAAAGGACCAAACTAACAATTGTCCCTTTGGACAGCTTTGAGACCCATAGATTCAGTTCAAGAAACCAGAGTAAATACAGCCCGAAATAAAAGCCCTGAACTGCAAGTAAAGGGAGAGAAAGGGACTTGAAACCAACCGCCTCTGTCTAGTCATCCTCTTCATGCCTGCTAGCGCCTGAACTTAAAAAAAAACTCCGGAGCAGTTAATTGGCGTGAGATAAGGAAAGGATTTACTGAGCTATAGCAGATAGTTATTACAAGACACGCACACCCGGAATACAGCTGTGTTACATCTTTTATAATACTAGTTGACCAATCCTGAAATGTGTCCGCCCTTTAACTTTTGCTCTGGTCCACCTCCTGACCCTCCCCCAAGAATTGAGTCTGGAGGTGTTTCGGGACCACCCCTTCATCATCTTCATCATCTTCAGAGCACAAAGGGTACATAGTTACCTAGTCTTTGACCCTGTTTTGTTGTTCAGGCCCTAATCCGGGTGTTCCCAAACAGCTTAGGCCTTGCCTTGACATGAGACCGAACATTTTCTACTGACTTCAGGGGTAGATTTGATATGGGGAGCGTAGAATGGGGTAAAAGGGTTAGGAATGTGCTACGGGGTAAGGGAACAAGGGCTGCTACTTTTAAAACTATTTCTACTGCTTATAAAACTTATAGAGGTTACAAAAATTAGAAAACTACAAAAAGTTATTAAGGTTTAAGGTTTAAGGCATCACTCTCATACTACAGAAAATCACTTGCTAACATTGAGGTAGACATACTTCAGGAAGAAGTAGTTGGTGACTACTATATATGCAATGAAAACAAATCCTCATTGTTTATGATTCAGAGCAATGTAATTTAAGTAGAGGCTTCTGTTAGAGAACTAAATGCTCAGGTTGCAGGATTGTGTGGCTTATGTAACAAATACCTCTCTGCCATCAGCACCTGCAATTAAATTTAGCTTGGCAAGTCTGATTTTAGCCACCAGCAGCTGTAAAATTCTGTTTAGTAATTGAAGACAAAATGCTGAACATGGAATGCCTCTGTGTTGTGTGTGCACAGATCTATTGATAGGCACTGAAATGGGCATGTAGGTATCTAAATCTGAAGTTCTGATCTGTATTTGCTGGTCTTTTATTCACAGTGGAAACATAGGCTTACCAAGTGTCGTGTTTTCTGCACAGATGTTAGTCTCCTCATCAAGAAGTACTCAGAACTACATGAAAACATGACTGGTTAAAAGACTCTCAGGAGAGTGCATGGTTTTTGTGAGAAATCTCCGCTTTCCTTTTCTTTCTTACATGCCTTCAGATATTTTCTTTTTCCCATCCCAGCTGGCACCTTTGAGCATGTACACATGATTCTACTGCTCCTCTTAGGCTTCAGCTGGCTCCTTCATCCAGGAGACTTTGTCCAGTAGGCTGAGGAATAGAAACTTTTCCTGAGAAGAATTTCGCAAAGTAAGGTATAGAGGATCTAGTTAATGGAAAGACACTCAAATGTCTAGCATGCTTTCTGGTCAGTGTAGCTGGGATTCCTCTTTCTTTGTTTACCTCTTGATTATTAGAAGCATTTATCAATCTGTTGCTGGTGGAACAAAAAGACACTGAAAGAAATATGAGTGGGGAAAAAAAAAGGAGATAAGTGAGGTAAAATCCAAAAAGCATACCCTTCTGGTCCTTAGATGTCCAGGCAAATGGAAAAGAGAAAATAAATTTAGCTAACCACATAAATGAACCAACTCACAGGCATCTCCCATACTGAATATTTTTGTGGGCCTTTTACTAATTGGTCACATAACCCAACCAACTACTAGTTTATTTAGTTGAAGATAAAGTAGTTAACTTTAGAAGTCTTGTTAGAGGATGAGACAGGTTGTCTTCATAGTAATCCCTACTCCATAAAGATTCCAATGACTACTAATAGATGGGATCTTGGAAATTTCAGTGTTTTGAATTGCTTCCTTCTTAGCAAGATGGGTTTCTCTAATCAGGAAGCAAAGTAAACATTTTTCCACACACCTCTTCTGAAGTGATTCCACATCATTGTAGCAAGTATGTGGTCAGCTCTAAGTGGTGATTGTGATATGCCAGCACAGAGCCAAAACCAGAGGCCCTCAACTCTCAGTTTTAGTGAGGCAGATTCACATTAGATGTGATGCTTGAGGTCCTGTTGACATTTGTGAGTTTGGGTTTTAAAAAACTCCATGTGAAAACCCTCAAGCCTTGGCTGACTATAACCTGCAAATGGTTTGACAGGACCCTATTTACAGAGACTGCTCAAGAGCCTTTACCTTCCCCCACTTGAGTGGTCAGCACTGACATACTGCATTATGAGAAAGAGCCCCACTTAGTGCAGAACTACTTTCAATTGTCATGAGCACTCAGCCTTATTTAAACTGACACTCTCTCCATCACCCCCAAGCTAGAATTCCAATGTCAGAGTGCTTCAAGAACTTCGCATTCAAAGCCGTACTGTCTGGCAAAGACCTGTGATAGAATGGTGCAAAATAGCATGGAAGTGAACTTCCAAGATGGAAGGACAATCCCAAAGGTGGAGGGAGACCTGGTAAATATGGATATGCTAGGTAAGCAGAGAAGAGAGTGAAGGGAAGGCTTGCATGTGGGTTCAGATCAGGAAAGAGATTTTGAGGACCTATTCTTCTCTCTTCCCTCGCTCCTAATCAATTCATTAAACTTCAGTGATACGTGGTCATGCTGTTAGAAAGGGTTACAATTCCTTTGTATTCAAAGAGCAGATAAAACCCTTCCTTCCCCCACCACAACAGGTTACTCAAGTACCAAGAACACAAGAAAACAACCTGAGATTAGACAGCATGGAAATATCCATGCTCTGTTCCTACAGAGAAAACATAGTCTATCTGTAAAAAAAAAAGAGTTAAATGCTCACTAGAACACTCCTGTCTCTTAATGATTTAGCAAATGCTTATGCACGTGCCAGCTCATTTAAGTGGTCCTGTTTAATCTGAAAAAAGGTCATTTTAATGATCCACTGTTTACTAATGGTGAAACTAAGGCACAGAGTAATCAAGTGACTGCCCTATGTTTCTCAGAAGAACAATAGCAAAACTAGCCATAAAAACCATGTTTCCAAAGTTCAGTCTGCCAAATGTGTATTTACAAATTTGTAAGGGGAGAACATTAGGTTTAAATTAACATAAGAAAACAATATTTCGGAGAATACTATTTCAGGATATTTTCTGGGTATTCCTATGAAACATTTCTTATGGATTGTTTTAAAGGCTGAATCATGGTTGTCTCACAGGTATATGCAATTGGCTTTAGGGTGGCTGCTTCCATAAGTAAAATTAGGAATATTCAGTTGTATATGTTAGCCCAAACAAAGGTTCTGTTATAATGAGGAAAAAAAAATTGTTCAAATAAAACACAGCCAATGTCTGAACTGTGAATGGTTTCCTCTTCTTCTTTTTCTCTCTTCTTTCCCCTTAAGAAGTATACAATTGCAGTAAGGGTTTGGGATTAAGTAATCATCTCTGCTTTCTGCAAATCTAAACCAGTTTATGTCACTGTCATGAAAGACTTTTATCGCTGCATACAGTTACATTTCAAACATATACCTGTGTTTTAGAGGCAGGAGGGTGGAGAGGGAAAGGAGGAGTACCACTAGTTGGGTCGCATGCAAGACCTTAATGTAAAATTAATTCCTTTAAAAAGATTTTTAAAAAACCACAACATTTTTCTAATGTGCATTAAGAATGTTGGAGAGCTCACTGAAGCATATACTTTGAGCTTTCAGGAGCAATCTGTAGTCAGGCATTTTAAATGAAAATTGATTTGTGATTTACATGGTCAGTGGAAAGAAAATTAACTTATGGAAGGTTGTAATGAAATATTAGACAAGTAAAAAAGTAGATGGTGATCTAGTGGAACTAAAAGTCCCATCTGGAAGAATTCTGTGACATTTTTACATTTATCTGTGTTCTGCATGAGTTGTAATGTTAGTGGTAATTTTATGGGACTGAACTGAAATGAAAAGGGTGTTATCACAGATTGCCTACAATATAGGATTGTGTTCAGTGGAGAGTCCTGTATCCTTTTCTCCATTTTCCTATAATATGACTCATTGCACTTTTTTCAGCTACTGTTGTTGAATTCATTCAGCCTTTTACTTGAGGTTATTAAAGAAGAACATCAAATGCACACAAATACAATCTAGCAGCATATTGAAAATCAACACGCTGCTTCCACTTACTCTTGCATAGTTGAGGCACTGTCTAGGAGACCCTTCAAAATATGTGCTAAAATTGCATGTTCTCTGAAACACAGATTATTAACACAGTTTTAAAAATACATTCTCTTTCAATTTGTGGTTCATCAGCATAGTAAGAGTAAAGAATTAAAGCTTTTCTAGAAAACATACTGCCATACTTCTGTTCCTCTATGCCTTTTGAACTCTGATATTCACTGTATGACATCGCCAATTGCTCTTGCTGTCAGCTTCTTGGAGAATGAAGAAAGAGAGGCATGTCAGAATAACACGATGCCATACTCACTGCATTCCTCTCCTGCTTTTGTACTAGAAAATCTTTCTCCTGTTTCAACAATCCAGACTTTACTGGTAATGGAGAGAGGAACTCTTGTACTACCGTCTAACAGATAATCTTCTTTCTTCTGTAGTCTCCATATATGACAAACACTGATTTATCATTGTCTATACAGTTTGAAACGTAGGACTCTGATTTGGCAGAAGATTAATATTCCTTAGAATCAGTAAGACTTGCTTCCTTCTGTTATTAAATGAATGAATTTTTTGTCCTATCAAACTCTTGTTTGTTGAGGACACCTAACCTCCCGGTTCACAGGAGAGGCGTGCTAAATTCCCTAAGCTGGTGTAAATGTGTTTATGCTACTTCTTTTTCTCTGTTCCTTTAGGAAATACATAGGTGTCATTTAAATGCATGCTAAGCATTCTAGTTTCTTTGAACTGCACAGTTTTTCAACATAGGTCAAGATTATGCAGGATTTGAACACTGTTGACCAAACATGGACTGTAGACTTGTAACCCTTCTCATTATTACTTTTGCTAATCTAGACTGAAGAATCAAGTTTGAAATTATACCATGTGCATATCACTGTTACCTGCATTACTCTTAAACATCAGATTATACAACTAATATATGAAATGTATTAGTTTGAACAAGTGCATTATGGAAGAATATAGTTTGAAACATACCATGTTATTTCTCCAGGAAATTTATTTCATTACTGTATTTGAAAGAGGAGAAATATCACAATTCCTTCACAAATAGTATCTATGATTTTCAATAGAATGATGTGGCTAATCAGGGTAGGAGCAGCCTTTCTAATCATAGGATACTGTAAAAGTCAATATTAGGTATTGGCTTTCCATCCTGTCCATCTAAAACAATATACCATAACGAATGTAATCAGTAAATAGTGGCAAACGAACCTATTAGAAACTTTAGCATTGCAAAATGACAAGTTTTGAGAAGTAGATGTTAAGTGGATCCTGCAGCTGGTAATTGTCATCCTGGGAATAATTACACTAATTAATAGTTGCTAAACCCAGACCCTTGTGCCTGTGACTTTGAATGAGTTAATGATTGCTGCTCTCCAGAGTGTATTGCTGGTAGATTTTCACTAAGTGTCAGCAAGTAAAAAGTCCCCAAGGGAGAGACTGGCTCTGATGATCTTTAGGGTCCTCATTTTTACAAACCACAAGTACATCACTGAATGATCAGATAACGTCTCCTCAGACCACAAAGTAGTTGGAGATTTTCTAATGAAGAGATCCATTTCATCATTAAGTTCCTGATTTGTGAAGTTAATATTAGGTTCATGTAACCTAGGATTCATAGCACTTGCAATCAGCAGGTTTTACTTTTGAGGCTGTGCAGTAAATGAAAACCAAACTCCATTTTTTTCATTGTCTTTCTGGCTGACCTAGTTACGTGTATTCAATTTCTCCTGGAGTTATTTTAAAATGCTAGCAAATCTTTATTGGCAAAATTTAATTTCTGTAGGCTGTACAGGACTGGGAAGCTTATTTTACATAGGTGAGTGGGTCTAATTCCTTTGACTATTCTGTTCTTTTTCTCTGTCTCTCTTTCATCCCTTCTGCCCCCAATAAATAAGTATATTAATCCAGTACTATCCATAAATTCAGGGCATATAATCTAGCTGTCTTCTGAGGGTGAATATTAGGGATAATTTTGTATTGTTAAAATCAATAGTTGCCTGATGTCAAGATGGCAAGTGAAGAATTCCAGTAAAGCCAAGATTATGTTCATGAAGCACAAATAAAAATGCAAGGAGAGCTGTGTTTCTCTTGGTCTTGAAGACTTTGAATGAAAGGTTTATTAATATACTTTCAAATATTAGTCCATGGTCTTTGATCAGATGGAAGGATAAAAGAGACCGAGTGTTGTCCTATGTAAGATCTTCTCTTAACTGCATTAGCTGCTTCTGATGTTTTCCCATGACCCTTCACATAGACAAGAGAGCTCCTTAAGGTCAGTGTGAGTTGTCCTGTTCTGAGCCTTACACTGTTAGTCGACAAAGGTCCTAGCCATCTTTTGTTCTGTAGAAAAGGAGAACTGATTATAGAAAAATCTATAGAAGTTTCAAAAAATTGGAAAAGTCAGTGCTTCAATGTCGCTTTGAACACAGAACCTGGAATATAAACCTAGTATCTGTACAGCAGGAATAAATGTGGAAGTTGTATGGGCAGCTTACTCATTTCTACAGTCTGCAATAGAGAAATTTTGGAAACTTTTTTTTTCAGCACTGATTTCTGATAGGCTTGTGGCATTTTTTCTTTGCTTTGTTTTGTTTACTAATTGTGCTGATAAAGCAAGAGTGCATAGTGCCAAAGTAAGAATGCTGAAATTTCTAAGGAAGAAAGCACAGTATGAATTTTAGGCACCACATGGGTACTAAGTGGCTCTTTTAGAAACCACAGTGCCATGTAGACTGGAAGTGTCCCCAAGCTTCTGAAACCAGATATAAATGTAAAATCATTGCTATCTCCCTTAATTAGGATCCTGTGTTTCCCCCCATAAGAATTTATGGAATAGTATGTTTTGTAATGATAAGTATATTATTTGTTTCAGAAGGAACAAACTGTTAGAAAGGTATCGAAGTAACAGAGCAAAAGGGTACAAAATAGTTCAAGAAACATATTCCTTTGACAACTACCATCATTAGTTCTTACAGTTCTTTCAAAAGATTTGATCTCTGACATTATGTTAAAAACACGGAAATATTTTAAGTAGTTCATGTTACATTATGCCATGGCAGCAGTGATGAAGTTTAGCTGTCTTTATCTTCATTCACACCCCTGAGAGGGGTGGAAAATAGGAAGATGATATCAGGTTAACTGCAGGTCTGCTTATCCACTTGTTTTACCCAAGAAGAAAATGAATGAGGTCTGTATTTCACTATATTTATACAGAATGTTTCAAGGATGCAAATGTCAATGTTGTAAGTTAAGCAAAACAATACCAGAATATTATCGAACAAGAAGAGAATCCCAAGTAACAAAAGACTTTGGAGGAAAGACAGAAACTGAGTGGAAGATAATATTCATGGAAGCTGCAATCCATCCAACAAGGCAAGGTGAAACAAATGGCACTGAAAATACGCCATCTGTCCAAACTGGTAGATCTTATGTACTGGAAGAAAGGAATAGAGAAATAGGGGTAAGGAAACTACTTTGTGAATAAATAAGGGGGCTTGTCTTTCAGAACAACAGAGCAGGGCCTGAGTTTTTGTACTCAGACAGTGGCAAAAGGAGCTGGCACAGCTCTGAAACACTCTGAAAATGGTTACAGAGCCCATGAGGTCTCCGTATGTCAGTGATGAGAGTGAACGTGCCCCTGGAAGACAACGGTCACTGCCTAGTGACAAAGTCAACCAGACAGTGCATAAGCCTTTGTCATTTGACATCAACCAAGCAGATTAGGTTTTTTGTTCCAGACATTGAAAAGATCATGAGACTTGTGCAAGAGAGCAAAGGACACAAACTGGAGGTTTGCAGCGAGTGGTCTCATTTTCTTCTGAGTTGCAAAATAATTAGTTTTACTTAGAGAGTTAGTCTTTAAACTGATCTCACTAAAACTGGGAATTAGATGCTAAATTTCCAGAGGTCTATGGCTAGATACCATCTATCCTTGTGTTCTAGAGAGAGCATGGACTTCATTGAAATCTGTCTGTTTAAACCACAAAGAGCTCTCATTGCCTTCTTTGTGTGTTTTTAGACTTTGATTTACTGTGCTTCAAAACACAGCAGTCTGTCTAAGCAGGGAAATTTTGATTCTGAGTTAGTATTATAGGGATGAAAGGTTAGAGAAAAATCATGAAATGAAAATGAAATCTGGATTTGAGATGGATGGAGAAACAGTAAATCCAAATAGGCAGTGAGGCACAAAAATGTTAATCATAAAGCCAAGGAATATAAATCAGGCAAACCTGGAATTAAGCAAAAATGTGAAGAAACATCCTGGCCCTATTGGATGGAAGATCATAATTTCCTTTTATACTAGTCCAGTCAAGATTTGCCATTGTGGGAGGAAAACAGAAAGACTAAACACACAGAGTGAAAAATGAAGGACTTGGGTAAGCCAGCCTGTCTCTGGAGGCATGATGTATCAGAGAGTCTTTTTCCCTTTCCAGTTAAAATCCTTGGTTAAATTACATCAGCACTGCCATTAGGAAAAGCCATACAGCTTGGAGAGTGAACAGGGTGGATCCATGTCCTGAAGAGGGGATAATTTTTATTTGTTAAAGAAATACTACTCATTTTCATGTATGTCTTTGTGACTCTTTGCCACTAACATCTTTGGAATAGCGTGGTGATAATTCAGCAAGATAGAGAAACATATGAGACGGTGACTCTTCTGGTAAAAAAACCCCAAAAACAACAAAGCAAAACAAAACAAAACACAAACAAACAAACAAAACAAAAAACAAACAAACCCCAAAAAACTAAACAAAAAAACCCAAAAACTACAAAAACCTAAACAAACAAACCAACCAACCAACCAAACAAAAATCCCAGAAAGACGTTATTGCCCAGAGTATGTTCTGGTTTTAAAATTATTCTGCACAGTAAAACTAAATCCGCCAAATCTCTCCCAAGGTATATTTTATCCATTGTCCATTTAAGGACATTAAAAAAAGAGAGCAGAATCTGCTACTCAGAGTACAAAATTGTCTCAGCGTTTAAGTACAGCTGCTACCATAATACATAGATGCAAGCAAGGGCATTATGCTAGATTTCTTGCAGTACAGCAATTAAATTTCAAGAAATGTCAGAAACTCCTTTCAGGTAGAATTGCAGAATTTGACCACATTTTCCACTGCTCGTCTCTCTTCAGTGAGGCTGTACAGCTGGTAGCCATAAAACAGACACTCTCAATATATTTTTAGCCACAATTCCACCTACCACCAGAATGCCAAGAAGTTTCTCCTTGGTATTTGGTGTACCTTTTTGCAAGAAAACAGGAGTATTTTATAGTTTATTAGGATTCAGTGGCTATATGTCAGAAATTCTTATTATGAAATGCTTTTGTAAACAAACTAAATTCCACTGGGAAATATACAGGCACCGTTACTTTTTTTTCCTGGGTTTTTTATTATTATTTTTAATTAGTGCTCTCCACAGAGTGTTGAAAGTTATGATAAACATTTCCTGGAGCAGATTTTCAAACTGTAACTCTGAGGAAGAAATATGCATTTAAAGATGTTGGTTTATATTTTGATTCTGAAGGGGATTAAAAAAAATATTCTCAGTAGATGCTTTACAATTTCTTTTCTCAAAAGAAGTTATAGGATATTTAATGAAGGAAGTCTATCCTAGCATTAATACTGAGCTTAATTTGTGTCTTTGTGTTTATTATTTTCTAAAATACAGGACTTCAAACAGTTAAAGTAGCAGGCTCAGCCAATATGGAGATACAGCTGAATTTAAAATTTACTATATGCTGTTTCTGCTTTTCATTTTTTACCATTTCACACCTTGTCCGCATCTCGAGTAAGCTTGTAAGTTTCCAGCGCATACATTTCTTGTGATGATATATTGTCCTGGTGGAAAATTTCATTTACTGGCTGTGCCCTTTGCTGAACCTGTTGCTAGTCAGGGAACATGATAAGCGTATAAGTAGCATGCTACTTCATTTATCATACATCGTTTTAGACACTAAAATATCTCATATACAATTCTGCATCCTGCACCAAGAGAAACTACTAAACTTGCAGGAAAAAAAATCTACAGATAAATAATCAGTTTATAATATATAGATGTATCATCCTAATAAAAATTAATCAGAGTTTATACTAAGACTGTAAGAGCCCTTTATTTTTTTTGATAGCCTCAGTAACCACATGCTCTCAAACACTAATAGAAAATATCTGGCTTTTGTGATTTTGTGTGTAGAAAAATTTGAAAGATATAAAAATACCGTATATTTTTAATAATTGAATTACATTGCAAATAAATCACAAGCTTAAAAGATCCAGCATTGTCAAGAACCTTCTGCTCTCCTAATATTTCTCTCTTCTTTAAACTTGCACTATATCGTGTATAAAATAACATTAGATTTAAAAAGCAACCAGAACAGCAGCACCAACAAAATCCTTTAACATTTAAGAAATTTAGAACTCAACAGAAAGAAAACAATAGCAAGAAATTTAAGGTCAAATAAAACCAAGTCTATCTGATGTACTAGCTGTTCCTAGCAGAGCAGGTCAGGCCTCCCTATTTCAGTAACTTGTCATCTATTGATTTCAAAGGCTCTTCAGAACATCACCATAGTATTTTACTACAAACTGCTTTTTATTTCCAACATAAAATAATCTACATCTTGTCAAGATATTGCATTTGAAATGTTGAATGCAAAGCTCTGATTTATGTTAAGCCATGCTTACACTAATTACAACCAACACTAAGATATTGGACCATGAAAAAGTATATCTTACATTTATATAGCACCTTTTATCCTGCATCCTTTAAAAATTGGACATAAAAGAGTCATTTCAACTACCTCTCATATATATCCATTTGTAGGGAGGAGTAGAAGCATTTAATGGCACACAGTGACATTGAATTCTAGCTTTGAGTTAGAACTGAAGACAGACTTGTTAAATAGAGTTTAATTACATGCACTGTAATTTCAGTAGGTTATCAGAGCTAATACAGATATGTCTGGGGAGAAGAGAGTAAGCAGAGAGAGAAAAGGAATGAGAAAGCAAAACTAAGCCCAATGTCACCCATCTCATTGGGGAGAGGGAAGAAATCTTCATGCAAGGTGGAGATTTTTGCACTTTTGAAAACATTGTCTTTAGAAAAGATGCCAGGTCATGTGATAGAATAAAATCTCCAAAACAGATTTCCTTCAGCTGAGAGGTTTTCCACCAGAGTCCCCATCAGAACTTATCATCATGGCATATGAAATACAAAATGTTGATGTGTAAGTGATCTGAATAGGAAAACTTGTTTTGTTGCAGTCTTAACTCATCTAGATGAAGAGAAGGGAAACAACTGAAGCCAAGTAATTTCCTTATGTAATCACCACATACAGTAAGCAACGTATGGGAAAGGAAGGAAGTAGAACTGGTGCTGTACAGAATGACGGATTTAGTCTAATGCTTCACACCAAGGAGATTTTTACCATCATTCACATCTATATCTTTTCATAGGAACAAATAGGTAACAATTTCAGTATGACTGAAATTTGAAACTAATAGCTATGATTGGCTTATAAGAGAGAGACGTTTGCAAGGTTTATTTAAAAACATAACAGTATTTTTACCCATTTAAAATTCAGTGATAAAGAGATTCAAACTCAAGTCAGGTTCAGGAGTTACAAATTCTCCTCTAGAATTTTGTGTGTAGATCCATTTACAGTTTCCAGGAGACTGCAGGGGCAGACACTCAGAAGTTTCTGGTACATAACTGAATGATTTGTTGAGCTTCAATGGAATTGCTGAAATCAAGCCTTCTTTTCGGTTTAAGCAGTTTATGCTTATCTATGAGCAGGAGATTACACATACTATGTTAGCTGTTGTTTATGGTTCCATTTTGTTCTTTTAGCCCATGGATGAAAAAAATGCTGGTTAAATGTGTCATCATAGATTTGATGTATATCTCTAGTGTTTTGTGATGTACTTCTCTACTGTGTTAATTATGGAATTTGCAGATGGAATCCATTTTATGCAAGAATTTTGCACAAGAACAGATAGTTTCACAATTAAAAAATATCAATTGGGTTTCTTCCTGACCAGGTACTTCAGGTCAGTGCAAGAAGACAAATATTTGCTTCATTTAGTTTTTGGGAAGTAATGTGATGCAAAGTGATTAGTAAAAAAGTTCAGGTCATGCCTGAACCAACTAGAGTGGAGGACATATGTCCTCCTTTGGAATGGTTTGAAATGTAAACAACCACAGCTTTTCCAACATCAAGCAGATGAGCTCAGCATAGTGAGGGATCAACATAGAACAGAAATAATTTCTCTCATGTTGAACATGCCTCACCTTCTTTGCCTTGCCAGCTTTTTTCATATGCTGTTAAAGTGGTAAAAGATGCTCATTCACCTTGTTTTTTCAAGTTGCTGATAAAACACAGCATATTTTATATGAGTATAGAAGACAGGAAGAAACTCCTATGTGTTATGGAGGAAAGATTGTCGAGATACTTTAGTCAATGATGTTCTCATTTGTTCTCCTGAAAGATATCCAAGCCTGGTTAGTAGAACAGTTGATTTTATTGTGGTGTTTTTGTAGATTTAAAGATAGCTGTTGAAGAAAGTCTGTGCTACATTAAGAAAAAAAATTCATAAAACCCAGGCAACTATGGCTTTATTGTGCAGTAATAGCAGCTTGTGTGCCCATGATTTGTATCATTTTGCCATTTAAACATAGGCTACTGCCATTAATATCACTGTTACATAATGTTATACACAATTCATTGCTGAGGAAATGAAGATGCTGAGAAGTCAGGGAGCAATAGAACCAAACATCTAACTCCAAATATTTTCCTCTGAAGTGGTACTGTTCTACACAATATTTTCTTCCCTTCTATGATCAGAGTCTAAAAACAGACTCACAGAAAGGAAACATCCTTTGTAAAGAATGGAGATTACAGGATCAACAGTTGTTTCTTTTTTAAAAGAGAAGCATCCATTAAAGAAGACATAGACCTCTCATTCCTTGTTATGTATTCCTTAGCACCACCTTAATTTTAGTTGCTGTCCCCTTGATTTATGTTTCTGGAGACAAGTGTTTTGTGTTGATGCCCTAAATTTGAGGTACTTAATTTCAGAAAAAGTTCTGGACAAGGAGGAAGACAGAAAGAACTCTGTTATGCTCTTACTGCTGAGCTCCTTGGCAAAAGCAGAGCAATAGCATGCAGTCCCAGCAGAAGGGGATGAACTACACTCGGTTACAGGCAGCTGTGCTCCCTTGTGCTTTCCTGTGAGGCTGAGGAGACAGAGGGAAAGAAACATGGAGTACCAGCAGTCCTGATTTCATGTGGCTCAATACACTTGATGGCACTTGAGTTTTCCTCAAGGTTTTGGTTTAGGGTAAAGGATTTCCTTTGACTTCTGATAGCTATTAAGCTTAAAGGTAAGTTATTAAACTTACTTACTGAATAGCTACCTGAAAAGGTAGCTATTAAACTTGTTAATTATTAAAGTTATTTTGACATCTCTTTATAATTCTGTTTCCAGAGACAGTGAGGCAGAGCTATCCCTCAACTTTTTCTTGTTCTACGTAGACTTCCTAGATAGAGGTATCTCTGCAAAAAATTATGGTTATTTTTGTTTAGTTGCTTGTTTATGTTTTGTTTTACATTGGTGCTAAATGAACAAACTGAGATCTCATTGTGCTGTCCACTTTAAAAATACAGAACTACAAGGTCCCCAAAGCTGCTTGTAACATAGAAGACCACAGATTAACACAGTCAGATAAGGAGTACAAAAACCAGTAAAGGAGTGGTGGTCAGTATAGCCTTAGCTTACGCTGTCTGTCCTTGAAGAGTAAATGACAGATAACAGGAGAAGAAGGACAAAGGTGGGAAATACGGATACTTGAAAATTAAAACAAGCAGCTTATATTTGATGTGATGAAAAAAGGGCAAACAAACTAAACAATATGAAGAGACATCTTAAACAGTAGCCTTGGAGAACCAGCAGCACTCTAAGAGAGTAAAAGGAGACCAATTTATTTTCTTGTGAGCAAAAAAAAGGATATTGTAAGAGTTTGGACAAGAGCTTTGGTTGTGCAAGTAATTAGGGAGAACCTTAAAATATGCTATGTGTAAAGAAACCATAGGAATTGACAAGCAGATTTATTTGCTGTTACCATATAGACAGAATTGAATTTGTGTCTTTGGATTAATTGGATAAAGTATTATGAGGGCCAGGAATGGGATCTGAAATAACTGTTACAGGAATCTGGAAGAGGGATTAGAAGGATCTTCTGCAAGGCGTGGCAATGAAACACTTGGAAATGTGAGACATGAAGTGCTCTAGGACAGAGCACTGAATCTGAACAAGTTCTGTTGAGTGCAAATGATAGGAGACAGGTTGTAAAGGTATATGGTGTAATTAGTAAACAACTTTAGGCTGTGATTGTGAATGTATGTTTAATTATTGATGAACTGAGGAAGACAGCTGGAGCAATAGTTGTAGCACCATATGAGGACAAAGATGAAGTAAAGGCTGATATTTTTGAATTTATGTTTATTTTTCTAAAAATAAAACAAATTAGTATTTTAAAAAGGAAGAGCCTTCAGGACATGAAAGGTGATGAACAAAAGGCAATGAAGGTATCTCCAATGAGTGGGACTAGTGGCACAACAAATAAGAAACTGATGGTTGGAAAGAAAGTTGTATCTACATTGTATTTTGTTAGCTCCCTTTTGGACTATATCAGGGCAATACTATGTGTAAAGAGGAGTGAAGAAAGCAGAATATGAAGAGGAAGCTGGTGGTTTCCTCATGAAGAAGTATTTGGGATAGTGTGACACATCAACTATACAGTAGAAGGGAGAGAGGGCTTAGATGCAGGGCTATTGAAAGAAAAAGCACGAGGAAAAGAATGATGCTGTAATGTGAAGTAGAAACAACAGAATGGGGGAAGCAGCCTGTTCTACTCACAAGCTAATTCGGGTCAGGCAATGCTGGGATAGGAAGGACTTCCACATGGGATGGTTTTCAAAGCAGCAGCAGCGCAGGGGTACCCACCTGCCAGCAAATCACAGATTCTTCTAACCACCTCAGCAATGCCCTGTATATTTCAGAAAGAGTTTAAGAGTGGAAGGCAAAGAGAGTAATCACTTTAATTTTTGCCCTGAAATTCAGTACTTGAAATTATGCCTCTGAAGAAATGCTCAGCATTAAATTAAGAAATTCCTGTACCGTTGAATGCAAATCTTAAAAAAACTTTATAGCTTTGGCTTTTTTTGCTGCCTCCCTCTTTTTTGTAGCATATCTTTAGGGAAAAAATATCTTTCAAACCTGTTGAGATATATTGATTTTCAGAAGCAAATGGCTTTTCAGGACTGTCACAGCAGCTCATCTCTGCTGCCACTGTCCCTTTCCAGCTACAAGAGAATTGAAAGCGATGCAGATAGTGACTTTCCTCATCGTTTGACTTCTTTAAATTCTTGATTCAATTAATTTTACTGTATAACCAGCTAACCATTCAACCTCAGTCCATTAGGTCAACAAACATACAAACCTGTAAATGTGTGTATTATGTTTCAGAGTTATGTATTTAACATGAAAAATACCATTAGTTTGGTGTATATTCAGCTATGATTTCAGAGACACAGGTACATCATTCAGAAAGTGATGACCTAAGATTAGGGGGGGAATCAAGCTTGTCCTCCAGCTGCAATGTTCTTTTTTTTTTTTTAACAGTGTGTTCTTCTCATTCCTTCTTGGTTAATATTATAACATATTATTGCACAGCTATTGAGGTAAGGGAGGCTTTTTATGCCATCTGTTGAGTATTCCTACTCTAGAATACTTTACTATGTGGAGCTGTATTTTAATGTATAATATTATTATTCCCCTGATTTCTATGTGGTACTACTCAGCATAATTAACCTTGGCAGTTTCAGGTCTTTTGTGTTCTACTGTGCACCTTTTTAGTTTGTTTAGTAACATCTTGAATTAAGATGTTACTACTGAAAAGCTGAAAAAGCTAAACGATAGTCTAATAGGACTCCACACAAGAAATTTTCATGAGGAAACCAAGTTGGAGGATGTGTTTTCCAGCTGAGTGTTTTGTCAGTGGCTATTTTCATGTAAACATTTTTTCAGTGAAGTTTTTAAACAGGAGAATAAGACAAAGTAAACCCATGTTTAAGTTCATGCAGAATAATATGGTGGTTGCATTCACTCAGTAAAAACAGAATTATAGGATAGGAAGAAGGTAAGTAAGGGAGAAAGTTAAAGGAGCCCTCTTTCACATTTCAGACTAGTCATACCCCCCCTTTTGTAACTGTATAACATATATTTGTACTAGTAGTGACCTAGACTATTCAACTATTTTTCACTGAGTTTCCTTCAAACCTGCTGTTATAAACAACAAATATTCTACATTTTTTCGTTTTACAAGTTGTGAAGCTTTGAGATAATGAAACTATTTTTCTTACACAGATAACATGAAGTACTCCTTAATTATTAAATTACATTTTTAACTGGATTTAGTTGAAAGCTATGCTGATTTCAACATACCATCAACATATCTTCACCTAGAGTCTCCATGGTGTTGACTTATAGGTGTATCCATCTTATCCTGACTTCCCTTAACCTGTCTTGGATTGTCTTTCCGACATTTTGTTTTTCCAGAGATGCCTCAACTTTCACCATTGTCTGTCACTTCTAACAACATCCCCTTCATTAGTCTGTCATTTAACCTGCCTTTGACTTCCCTATTTCTTCCATTGCACATCCAAGCCTTACCCAAAATTTGCCACTTTAATGTTTCCAAACAGTTCGAATACTTACTCTCTAGCATTAATAAAACTTTAATGTATCTCCTTTCTTATTCTGGTTGTTTTCCTTCTGCCTTTCCTAACACATCCTCTTAAAGCTCCATGTCCTTTCTGAGCTCAGTCACAAGGATCTGTACTTTTCAATCTGATCTCTTGAGAAGCCTTGCGTTGCTACCAATCTGTTGTCAATGTTTGTGCTCCATGACAGTAACATTCTGCTCATTTCCTATATTTTTGCTCATATTTTCTCCCTTCTTTTGGTCAATCTGTTGATGTAGAATAAAAATACCTCTGTAAAAAGTATGGAGCATCTTCTTCTGAATTAGCAGTCACATATTCATGGATGTACTATTCTTGCCTTCACCCTCAGGCCACCCACTTACTCATATCCGTTCTAGGGACATATTAACAATGATTATTCATAGTGGCATATATGCGTATTAACCTCAGCTACCTTAAAATTTCATGTGTGTATATGCATTCATTTTAATATTTTCAAAAATTGTCAGGATTTTAATTTAACAGGCTGAAAAATACCATATATGTAATTTCCTGTTTTCCTTCTATCCTCTCTTCTGGCAATAGTTTTGCACTTTCACAGATTAAAGGTTTTATTTTTTTCTTTGTAATTTTATAGAACCTTTCACATTATGTAACATTTAACTTTTTGAGTAGATCTGGTAGTGTTAGGGTTTGTTTGTATTCCAGGTAGCACTTAGCAGCATTGATCAAAGACATCACATGCTAGAAACTTCACAAATGCACATTAACACAATTATTATTGTCTTGGGCAGTTCCCAGTTCCAGCTGTGATCAGATGTGCTGTGTGAGAGCACCACACAACGGAAGGAAAGCAAGCTGCTCTGTGTTAAGCCAAGTTGTCAGTTCACCATCTACCTGGCCAAAGTTTCTAGTAAAACATTATAAATGTGGGGACAATGGAATAGATTTGTGGATACTAGCATGCAGTTATTCCGTGTCTATGCGTGATATTTATTACAGTTTATTTTTATACAGTGTATTTCTCAATAAACTGTAATATGCTTGAAGAAAAACCTATGTATCTTGTGTTGTATTGGATACATTAGTGCTGAACAAGTAACCTTCACCTTAGTTGCTGTTAATTATCAGTATTCAAATGTTAAAATATTGCTTATGATATGTCTTTAATGTGGCATTTTTGTCAATACCTCTGTTTTAGGGAGAGAAAGACTAGAAGAGAGAAATTCTGGGTTTGAGCAGAGGTAATCATAGCTATTTCTTTCATGGGCATGGTGAATGGTTTTGGATATGGGAAAAAGGAAGAAATGACCATGCTAGAAGGCAAAAGGAAGAAATGACCATGCAGAAACAGCCAGCCATGTCTTCTCCTCAGTTCCTTGGGACCCAGAAGTCAGGACTACCTTCAGGGGACTTTTGGCCAGTTTGGTTTCATCATCTTCCTTAAGTCAAATCTTGGAAGTTGGTGAGGAAACCAGCCGAAGGGGTAGTTGCTATAGGAAAGGATTGAGAACAGAGCTGCTGGTCTTCATCTCGGCATGTCTGATGGCAGGACATCTTCAACTAATGAGAATGTTCTGTACACAGACTTATTTCTTTAATTTTGCATGCCTTATGCAGCATGAAAACTAACAAAGATGAATATACTAATTTGTAAATAGGACGGTGTTGATTCTTTCCAGCAGCAGTCATCTGTGACCCTGAAATCAATCTTTTTCAGTCCTCACATTCCTCCACTCAGAACTAAAATGGCTGTTTTTGCTGCTGTTTTGCTGTTTTATTTCTAGTCAAGAGTACCCATCTGCACTGATAATCATTTAGGCTAAGAGATATCAAAAGAATCAGTATATTTTTTCATGGAAACTGTGATTCTCCCTCTTTGTTTCTTCTTTGAAGTCATCTACTGGAGAGGTGCTTTATTACTCAGGGGACAAAAAAAAAAAAANAAAAATACAGAAATTCAGTTTGCCAGAAGACACCCTCAAACTGAAGGCTTCTTCTGTGTTGGTGGTTAGAACTTCCATAGATAGAAACAATGCATTACCCCACATACTTGTCTGTCCTGCCAGATGTGTGTTTATAGCCTCTCTCCATGGTAGTGGAAAAAATGGGCAAGCTAGAGATTTATATGACAGCATCCATATTCTAAGGCATATTGCCAGTGTTTGTGTTCCCTGTATGGATTTTTTTTCCAGTCAGCAGGAAAAGGTTGATTTCAACATTTGTTCAGAGACACTGTGGGCTTGACAGACTCCCACAGAGCTACAATGTGATTCTACGCTGACCATTTCCTACCAGGCGTCAATCAGCTATCCACCTTCTGAGTCAGGAGGTGCCTTCCTTCTTCCTTCCTGCTCCTTGCAACAAGAAGAAGAAAATTTATCCTCTCACTAAAAGGAATTCGCTGAGTCTCCTTCCCACCGCCCATGCAGGTTTGATGCAGTTACAAGATCAGCCCCAGGAGGGCCCAAATCAGTGCAGTCATTCTACCAACAAATTTTCTACTTATTTCAGGCAGAGGATTAGTGTGACAAGAAAACAGAATGTGGGACCTTGATTTGAGGAAAGTTGGCCACTCTAGCATTTTTCATGAAGTCACTGCAAGCAGATGGTCTCATGTCTCGGAGGTGGTGCCTGAATGACACATTTTGAGTGGGGCTTCGGAAGTGGTTTATAGCTGTGCCAGTCCAGCTTCTGTGGATGACAGTGGTTTCTTGTGGGTTCTGAATTCAAAAGGGTCATGCACCTCTACTACATGGCCACACAAAAATACTGGAATTTGGTGGCAAATTTAGTCTTAATTGAGAAGCCCTAGTAGTAGAAATTTCTGTTTTAAAAATGAGTTAAAATAGTGTAATCAGAATACTCAGATCAATGTTCCAGCTGGCACTACTTGGCCCAACTTTGTGAAATCTTTTTTTTTGGAAATAATCGGTAGTTAGCTGCTTGTAGGTGGCTTTGGCTCTGCTGCAGAAACCCCAGAGGTAGTAATTTTGAATTTGTAAAAATTCAACTAGATGGTATTAACTATATTTCTAGAGCATATAAACATCAATGCTTTATAAGGTAATTTTTTTGGTTGGTTTTCACCAGCTTTTTTTTTGTTTATGGCTAGAAAAGGCCATATTTTTTACCTACCTTGGTGTATAGATGTCAAAAAGCTAAATATGGTGGTAAAATGTATTTTATAATAATACAATGACTATTGCTGTGGAATTTAGGGATTTCTAAACCAGCATTGCATTTCTTAACCCTTCCTTGTAATCTGTATTAATAATTTTGCTCATTATTTATGAGTTATAATAAAAGTAGAAGACATTGATGAACAGCTTGTAATGCCATCCAGTAAAATATTTCTGTGTATCTACAGTGACAAAAATGCAGTGTAAATGCAGTTATTCTCAGAGTTATTTTTTGATGTAAAGAATATATGTCATTTTCTTAAAGTTGATTACCAGAGTTTGTTTCCTATTTCAAACATTAATTTTCTTTGTCTGTATTCTGATACCCTCCTCTCAGTCTAAAAGAGAAGTATTCCTTGAGTATTTAAACATTATGTCAGGATGGTCGCCCTAACATTAAGCAACATCTTGAAACTCCTTTTCTAAAAAAAACTCTGAGTAGATTTTGTTAGTTTCTTTTCTTTTGTTAAACTCTATCTTTGTAGACCACATCTGTCCATGTTTAATGGGCAGTATTAGCATTTTGAACTACAAAAGCCTGCACAATCTGTGCAATATCCCTGGCTTGTGTTGTCCTCCCATATAAAAACAGCTCCTGTGTATGTCTTTTTTTAAGACTTACAGCACGCGTTGTATTTTACTCTTTTTAAAATAACATCTGGGAAACCAAGAAGCTTCTTTTGAAGGATTACATTGCAGCCTTGATTTTTATTTATAAAACATAAAGGACTAATATATATCAGTTAGGACATTTTGCTTCCAAAGTGCATTGTAACAAAATAATTGGAAGGCAGTTGTGGTGTGAAATATATGACAGCTTTACAGGACATAAAAAGCAGCTTTTTCTTTGTAATAGTGTAATTGCCTTAAACCCCACAATCATAATTGTTATCAAAAAATAATCCCAAGGAAAGGCTAATATAAGGTGAGCAGACTATTATAAGAGCTCTAATACACTCAATTCCTTGAACAGCAAATGCAGCCCCTCAATCTGCCAGTGCTTTTAGTGTCAGTCAGAGAGCACTCAGTCATTTCTGTGCATCAAGCCTGCAGTATTGATTTTTCCACTGACTGAAACAGCCATATAAGCATAAATTTTGCATGAGGCTTTCACTTTGTAGACTCTCCTTTGGTCAGATGACACATGATGTGAACATGAAGACTGTATAATAACAATGCATGGTCAACCTGCAGGCATTAAAGCGTGGTCTCTCACAGCTTTGAAGGACAAAAGCTGGAATGGTGCATCTCTGGCGTGATAGAAAACAAATATCATTTCCATCTTGGCAGCCTGCATTCAATTTTATACTATCTCTCTCCCCCCCTACACAATCCCCTTTTAGAGAGGAAATGCACACACACATACACACAAACACGTATGGACATAAAGTATACTTATCAGTGATATCCAGAACAGATAAAAATCAGCTCTATGGGAAGGCAAAGCTGTGATAATAACTGTGCATCAAACTTGAACCCTTCGCTGTACTTGCCTTCCGCTTTTCTTTGGTGGCGGTGTATTGTTTTGTTTTATAGTTGATGCCATTTCTTTTAAGTCAGCCCTTGAGACTAAATATTGTACAACAGCTTTTGATAACATCTTGTATCATGCTGAAAAACCCTTATCTAAAGATTCGGCCTTGTGATAGACAGGCAGGAGTGAAAACATTCCTTAATAGCAACGTTGCTTTCATCTCATTGCTGTCATGTTTAAGTTCCTCTGCTCATTAATATTCCCACAGTCACTCTTTCTCTCCCTCTCTCTCTTTTATTTTTTAAATGTTTAGTGAAAAATGCATTCATCCAGTTATGGGATCATGTCAATGGAAGGAGACAGAGGAGTAATCCTGACCAGTGTGAGTCTGAAATAACAGCACAAGGAATAATTTGTCACTAAGAACTGCAGCAGTGCATTGACTACTCCTTAAAGTGCATTAAACTGCAGGCAGTTGATGTAATTAATTTATAATGTAATGCAATACAACCTCTTAAAATTAAGTTGAACTGACCCAGAGGAAAATTTATCTGTAAGCAAAAAGCTCACTGATAAGCCAGTTTTAGTCAGTGAAAACAAGAGAGCTGTTTCATCTTAAATAACAATCACAGAAGGAGAGCAGGCCCTACTGTAATGAGTAATTGCGAATGAATGCTGTTTCATTTTGTAAAGGGATCCCAACATAATAATTGTACAGCAGCATGATTATTCCAGCAATGATAGATGTTAGAAACATTACTTCTGTTTCTATTTATGCAAGATACAAATAAAGGTTTAATTTTTATGTAGCAGCTGTTAGTCTGTAGTATAGACAGATTGTAGTTCAGTGCATTAAGAGAAGAGACTCATATTTTTTCATTTGAAAATGCTCTGCCTTGGCTAGTAGAGCTCTGACTGCCCTGGTCAAGGAAGTATTTTAGTTTTGTTTTCTTCTTCCCCACCCAAATCTGCCTGTCTCTTCTCTTGAGGTTAAAATAACATACTGATCTGAATGCAGTGGCTGTGTGAGTGCTACCTTTCCCTCATAGGTAGAGTTGTGAAATTACTTTTATTTCAAGTTGAGTGTATCTTGGAAGAAGACAGTTGGATGTGCTTTTCCCCTGGATGGGGTTTGTTTGATGGGTGGATTGGTTCTTTGGCATGGTTTGGTTGTTTTTAATCAAAGGAATTACAGTTTTACAGTGAATTTTTTCTCTCTGAAATGAGTTTTTTTTCTAGGACAATGAGCATGACACTTGCATACATGAGGTTCACTACAGACAGACCGTGAGATTAGTTCAGTTGAACAGAGCATGGTGCTAATAACACTGAGGCTGTGGGTTTGATCCTTGTATGGGCCATTCAATTAAGAGCTGGACTTGGCGATGCTTGTGGGTCCCTTTCAACTCAGAGTATTCTGGGAAATCTCTTAATGAGACTGTGATCAGTGATGACAAGAAAAGATACTGGATGACAAATTTAGAACAAAAGTACTTGGGGGATTTTTAGTAGTCCTAGGAGCTAGAGGCAGGTTCACAAGTGCCCTCAGATACAAATGTTATATAATTCATACTGCAGAAATCTGGTTAAATAAGAAAAAAACTAAAAGCTCTACTGAAAAATCCCCACAACCTGCCAGTTTTGAGAATTGCGGGATGGTAATAGAAAATACTTTGTATGCCCAGAGTGTTTCTGGGCACTATTTATTTTCACAAACTTTTAGTTTTGGTGTAGTGGAAGTAGAATGCAGCCCTCAAAGGAGATGATTCTTGAAAATTAAATGTTGGCTGCAATTCTTGTAAAATAAAAAAAAAAAAAAATAAGAATCTGTAAAATTGTCCTGCTGAAGAGGAAGGACAAGTGGTGTGCATTCTCTGAAAATGTAGGTGATAGGACTTGTTGAAAAAATCGAGCAATTTTTAATTATAAATTTTCTCATGGAATTACTCTGTATGAGATTAAAAGCTTATTGGGAAATGCAGGGAAAATGAACAGTGGTGAGATGGCAACGAGGAGAAGAGATGCTGTAGAAATGCAGCATGGAGTAGAAAAACTCACTTTAATGAGCATAATTCAAGTGTAAGTGCACTTACATACCTTTTTCTTGCTCTACATTTCTCTGAAGAAAGATCTTTCCCATCTTGCTCCACAGAGGTGCTGGCAGATCTGGCAGAGTGTTTTGGGGTAATTTATGTGTAAAATGCATGAACGTGTGACCAATTCATACTTCCGCTCAACTGTTCGCAGTTTATAAATGTGAAATTAGGATATCTACTTTATTTTCTGTTATCTTGTCCAATGTTAAGAAAGGCTCTTTTAGCATTTGGCTACTTCTATTTGAGTAGCTGATTTGAAGATGATCCTTAGCCACAGTAGTGAACACAGAAATCAACCAAATCTTTGAAGCAAGTGTAAGAGGGAACAGGTTTCAGAAAAGGTAGGTTAGAGGAATGCGGTAAGACTGAATCAAAGCCTATTGAATCAAAGAGAAATTAAATCAGATTTGTAATTTGGAGTGTAGAACCTCATCTGAGTTCATTCTTTGTAACAACTGAGATTATTCCTGGTATGCAGAGATATAATACTAAGAATAATCTCACAACTACAAAATACAGATGAATTATTATATTACGAAACTAATAGTTTGATCCAAACCGTAACAATATCTTCAAGAATACCTATAAACAGACACAGGCGAGACTGTGCTCACAAGTGTAAATCCTCAACAGCTCCATTGATTTCAGCAGCCCTCCTGTGCCTTGGAGCAATGTGAGCGAGGAGACATTTTAGCCAATACCCGAGCAAATAAGCAGAGAGGCCATAGCATTCATCTCTTACGTGTAGTAAATGTTATAAAGTTCAAAAATAGTCAGAAATTTATGTCAAAGGCATAATTTTATTGAAACAGGAATCAGGACATTCCAGGTATACAGGTATAGCTAGTACCTGAGAAGACTGATAAATCACCAACCTCAAAACCTGAATGTACTGTCCAAACAGAATAAACAGTGTTATATATCTTACTATGTGCTGCAAGATAAGGACCTCTTAAAAATTATATTTTTATGAAGCCCCAGGAAGGTAAAGAAGGGGGGAAAGTAATAGAGAGAGGTGCAATTAAATTAAAAGTCTAGAATTATAGAATTCCTCGTCAAATCTTCTTCTGACTCTAATGAATCATTCAATTCCTTTTCATTCGTCTTTTCTAGTTCTCTCCTCCGGGCATTTAAAATTGCTTTGCATTGCTGTAGTCATAAAAAAGAAATTTATGCCCCTCAGAAAGGATATGCAGTTTTGCAGGAAGTAATATAGACATATCCAATTTAAGATCAGCATAGTCCACCTTCAAAGAAATAAGTCTTTTCCAGGAAGCATGAGTGGCTTTAGCAATATCTGGGTGAGTAGTTACATGCTTAGACAGAGCCTCTTTCCCTTGTGGTGAGTTTAAAATTCATCTTCCCACCTCACATGAGAGGGAATATCTGACTGAGGAGCAAGAGTGAATACTTGAGGTGCTTTTCTTATTTGCTGGGAGTGCTCAAAAGGACAAGGGAGTGCCAGGACTAAAACTGGAGGTGAACATCACATTTAGCCTCTAGCAAAACCTTGGCTCAGGATGCCTGAAGATGGTTCCTCCAGAAAGGCTCATAATTACACAGGTGGTGTTGCTACAGCCAGTTCCTGAGCTGAAAAGTGTAGCTGCCTTGCATTGTCTGTTTAAAGAGAGCTGAAATTTCCACGTCAGTTTACAGTATATAACAAGGTCAGTTCTTCTCACCTAACTTTACCTGAGACGTACTTTGGGAATGTGATTCCCCTAGGTGCCATCTGGAGTTAATACACATTTGGAGGCACCTGCAGCAACTGCAGAAGCTGGCTGAGCTGTGTCAATTGCAACGAGTGACTGTCATTTTCCACTGGCTACCAACAGTGTCTAAGATGAATTGAGGTGTAGAGATTTAGGTGAATGAATTTGGCCTCAAGTGTTAACATGTATTTTAGAAATATTTTTACCAACTACAAAGGTAGCCATTCCTTTCATGCAAAAGATTTTCCTCTCAGAACTCTCAGAGTTTTTTGGATGTAGGAAAATCAGGATGCTGAAGTGAAAGCCACTAGTTCCAAATGCATCAATTTTTAGGTGACCAGCTTGAGATATACCTCAGTTTGCAAGTACATCTAAAATATCTGTGGTCATAGGTGTACTAGTAACTAAGTTGAGAGTATAACTTCATGTTCAAATTTTGTGCTCTAATCTGGACAACTGGTGCTTCTTCCAATGGGTTATTTTTCTAAGTAAGCAGCAGGGACAGCTATAGAAGTAAACTATATCTGTATTTCAGATATATCATTCTGAGTGCTTGGAAGTCTGATAGAATAGTTGTCCCACAAGCGATTATGTGATTGGGTTAATTTCAGCACTGTTGTCTGATTTTTCAAGGAACTGGAAGTTGTTGTATATAATCCTGTATCACCATGCATGCTGAGTCTGTCTAGTTGGCAAAGGCAGAGAGCTGCCTTCTCAGATCTTAACTGAGGCTTGGTTTCCATGAGTGTCACTTTGGAAGACTATGAAGATTCGTCTATATTTTTTGCTGATACTGATTTTTATCTCTTGCTTCTGCTTACCTCACCCACCTGTGCTTCACGGCTGTTCCCATGAGCTAACTTTGATCAGTGTGTCTTCTTGGAGAGGAAAAATTTAATTGTTTCACACTCTGCAGAAGAAAGATATCCTTAAATAGAGAACGAACGATAGAGGAGTGCCTTAATACAGAGACCAGTATGCACAAGTAGGACATAATAATTTACTTGACTACTTCCACTCTTTTAATTTCCCAAACTTGTTTTGATCACCTGCCAGCCTGTAAATAATGCAGAAAATTGTACACAATCCAAAAACCTGTTGCAACAGGGTTTGTTTGACTCTTCATCAGAGCTGTAGCATAATTCAGATCTGATCATCTGATTAAAATACACATACACATGAAAAAAACCCAATCCCACATCAGTTTGAATGCCTCAAAAAGTCCAGTGAATAAAATTCTAATGAAAGATATATTTGGTTTTCAGGGAAAGGGAAAGCTGATTTTCAAGAACATGAAATAATAGTTAGTCTTTATTTAAAAGTATATTTAATATTTAACATTTATTTTCACTTGAGCAGATTGCTAATGACCGCTTATTTCTTCATAAAAAAATTACTCCACTACATCTTACAGAATCTGTATTTAAGAAGGCATTGATAAATTGAAGGGAGTTCAAGGAAGAGAATCAAAAATGATTAAGTGCTGCAAGTATTGACTTATGACTGAAGATAATTGAATGTGTGTGGGCTTTTGAAATATTTCTTACAACTTTGTTCTCAAAAGGTTTGATTCTTTTTAATTCAAGTTTGAAAATTAAGAAAATTCCCAGGAAGAATTATCTAATTGTAAAGTGGATACACTTTTTGACTTAAAGACTTAAAGTTTGTTTCTGCCATGTATCTTGCAAAATTCCTTACTTCTTAAATATTGTCATTGCCATCAATGAAGTAGGCATTCATCAGGTGAAAGAACTACATAGCATTAGTAAGCATGACAGAACTTAATATATCAAAAGTAACCTTTGGAGAAAATTATTACTTGAATGCAGTTCTGAATTTCCTGATTTTTGTGTGTGAAAATAAAGATTCAGCCCATCAGATTAAGACAGCATTTAAAACTGAAGAATAGCTCGTGTTTGGTTCTGCATCTGGATCTGATGTCGTGATAAGACTCATCTTTGTTGGTTAAAACAAAAAATAATTCATAAGCTGCTGTAGCTTAGAGAAAAGCAGGCAAGAGCAAACCAGCTGCAAACACAATCCTGTTTATTGTTTCCCTATTTTGTGACTTTAGTTCTGTGTCATGAAGCCACTATCTTATGAGGAGCAAGAAGAAATCTCAGAAAAGGGATTTATAGGTTTCAGCCTTGAGTAAGATCCCTGTTTGACTGATAAAAACATTTGTGGAAATGCCTCTTCATGAAATAGCAAAGACATGCAACATTACCTTGATGGATCAAGTAATCCTTCACCTCACCATATCCCAGATTATGTGGAAATTAAATAAATAGCAGAGATTTGTGATGGCCATGATGAGTTTTGTGGTGAGGTGGGACAACAAAATCAGTTGATTAGGAATGACCATTAAAATGTTAGTGATTATTAGAAAGAAATGGATGGAGAAAGCAAAAGCAAAAACCACCATGTTGCTACTTTTCAGATACATGGTTTGCTCACATCCTGGGTATCTTACCCAGTTCTGTTTACTAATGCCAGACAGAGGACGTAATAGAACTAGGAAGACCCAGAGAAGCATGACCAAGATGTTCAGAAGTGAATGCCAGGCTTTAGACAAGGGCAAATGTAACAGATTAGTCTTTCTTGCTTTTAAAAGAACAAAGAGTATGATGTAGGAGTTTGTAAGCCATGAACTGCACAGAGTAACAAAACAGGCTGCCCCTTGAAATTATCAGAGAGTAGCTTCACAACAACCAAAAGGACATACTTTTTCTCACACTGTGTAATTTAATTGTGTGGAACTTGCAGCCACGGGGGAGCTGTGGAAGCAAAAAGTATAAATTAGTTCAAAACGGGACTAGATAAATTAATTTAAGGATTGGCTTAGTGTTTTTTCATAATAATTAAATTCAATGTGTTAGATGTGACCTCAGGCTGAGGAAGTCCCTTGACTGCTGATTTCTGAATACTGAGATGATGGGGAAGGATCACTCTAACAGTGCCCTTAAACATTGTAAAAATCTGCCAATGGCCATGGTTGTAGACTGTATGGCATGTTAAATAATTCTGATGCCATACAGTAAAACTTGGGCTTTTGTGAAACAAAGACCTTAACTCCTTTTCCCTGACTCCCATCCACATGTAGTTTATTCCTTATATGAATATCCTGAGGGACCCAGATTCAGTGCCACACCTTAGAGAGGGAATTTTCCATCAGCAATAGTGATATAAATATATGCCTTTACATACTGTGTCTCAATTGGATTTCTAAGCTATAGCTATGTGTTTTTCCTTCCTATTAGATTTACTATAATATTCAGGGATCCCACTCAAGAATAATAACATTGTGAAAACATTTAGTGAGAAAGACCCCTTGCCCTGGCAAAGAAATTGCAAAAATATTCAAGTGCAATGTTTTGAGGTCCGCAGGTTTTTTTGGGTTTTAAGTGATTTTCTTTTTCTTTTCTTCTAAATTTAATTTCATAGGAAAAATAGTTTGTTTCTGGTTCTGAAATGCTGGTATTTCTCCCAAAGTGTAAATGGTTTCTGAAACGGTTCCATCTGTAAGAAAATAGAAATTAAGGAGTCTTTCCATGTTCTGTAGTGTCAGTGAGTGATAAAACCTTCCTGTAGGCAAGTCACTGTGGGGGTTTCCTTCCCTTAACTTTCTTCCTATCATAATTCAGCTGACAGGACCTGGCACAGAAGACAAGGTGGACAAGAAGGCTTCCCTGATCATGTTGGGCCTTAATAAGTCATGGGATTTTTCATTTTTCAAACATCGCCTCTAATTCCTAGTCTTTATGTGTATTTTTTTTATATAGTCATCTGAAACATAAAGAACCGAAGAAAACAGACACAGTAGCACCTATTAGAAATATGAGGCAGCATGTGTTGTTCTTCCCCTGTTGTAATACTCTTAATCACACCTCTTTTTGCTGTTTGTTGTCATCTTTCACTGTGTATATCTAATTTAGACTGTAAGCACCTCAGGGCAGGGTCTTGTCATTCTAGTTCTCTGTAAAGCATCAAGTTTACCTGTGGTGATGTATAAATAATAATAATAATAATAATAAAAAAAAAGTTGGACCATATCACTCAAATGGGAAAGGTGTCAAAATGGATCTAAGAAAGGATTTTTTGATTAATAAACCACATCTCTTATTTGCATTCATGGTAACTTTGTGAAAAATAAGATGCGTGGGTGTTTTCCCATGTCTGCACAAAAACCCCTCCCCCCCGCCCAAAAAAAGACACCAAACCACACCAAAGAACAAAACCACTGTTTCATATTTGTGTTGAGGCATTTAAATTTACATTGTGCAACATCACTGTTTAAATAATGGCCGAATCAAGGCTGGGCATGTGTTCATACTGAATGGTAAAATAGGAACTAAAAGCTTATTGGGAAATGCTAAATTAATGCAAACTATTTTGACTGCCTGAAAACTGATGAGTGGAACAATTTCTATGTGCAGACAGAAAAAGAGGGTTTTTATCACTTTATAACACTACTAGGATCCTAACAAATACAGTTGCACACTTCTGATAGACATCTATCAGAAATGGTTTCATTGGCAAAGATGTAGAAAAGAGTTTGAAAAATGGTTAGAGGGTTGAAAAGTTTGCTGTACATCTGGAAACTTTAAAAGTCTGGTGGTCCCTAGCTGTAAAAAGAGAAAATTAATTCCAACCTACAAGTGCCTAAATGAGGAAAGCTTCTGTCTTACAGTAAGTGAGTCTAACAAACAGAACTATAGCTTTGGATGACAGGTAGCTGAGGTTACACAGTGAAAAGATGCATTTTGATATAGACCATGGTAATTAACCATTGAATAATCAAGACTGTAGTAAACTTCTGTGTTGCTGAAGTCTTTAAAAAAATACTCTGATACCTAAAGGGTTGTCTTGTGCATTTGGAAGTTGGGCTGCTCACATGAGTAACAAAATGCCTGTGGTGTACATATAGGTATGTACACAACTTTGCACTCAAAAGGGTTATTTAAGGTCTTTAATTTAAGGACATCTTTATGGGGTCAATATTAAGAGCTGCCCCAGTTATCTTTTGTGAGTGTTTTGTAAGTTGAAGTCCCACCTCACACAGTACAGATCTGATTAGTTTCTTCAATGCTTCCCCTTTCTCCAGCAGACCTGAATGTCCCTTGTTATTTATTTTATGCATTAAATGCTTACAGTGTGCTTGAGGTTGTACAAGACATACATATAAAGGGAGTCCATGCCCTGTAGGACTTACTGTGTGAAAGGCAGAGAAGAGTAATAGCTTGGCTGTTGGTACTGGTTGTTGTTCAGAAATAATGCATTACTGTTTCAGGAATAGATTGATGCTTGAGTCCAAGAGCATGGATCTGGGAATGAGCGAGAATGAAGAGGAGGTAACTGAGGCCTGAACAACAGTTGACATGTTGGGGACAGGATGTAGGAAGTAATGAAACAGAAGTCGGAGGATGAAAGGGACATAAAGTGCCGCAAAGTAATAAGAATTAAGAATGTGAGTTGCCATCAAGGACACAGTTATACAGATCCTGGAAGTGAAGAAGGAGTTGCTTAAACTTGAAACAAGCATGAGAGAACCACAAATTACTAAATTCAGCAGAGAGGAGAAGGCAAGAGCAATCTCCTGTTAGAAGATTACCAATCTTTAGTCTGTTTTACAGAGGAAGTTTTACCAAAAGATCTTAAATAGCCTGTATATGAATGGCATCAAGAGGTAGTTGTAGGGGGAATAGCCATCAAATATTTGTATTTATGACTTCCTTGATGACCTGGAATCTCTGTTGTTTGACTTTATTCCAAGTCCTTCCTCTCTTCAGGATAGTCATGTTTGTACTATAGTAAATCTTTTGCCTTCCATTTATGAATGAACATAATAAACACAACCATCAATTTATTTGGTGGTAATTTCAGCTGTGGGAAGGATTTCATATCATGGCTCACTCTGATTTCCCATATAATCTGAATCAGTAACACTCTGACTGATTGTTAATTCTTTCATCTCAAACTCAGGATTACATAGAGACTCTGAGTTCAAATTATGTTTAACAGCTTTTGACATTTTGGATGTAAAAGTCATGAATAGCTGTAAATTGTTTTCTGGGTGATTTGTGTGTCTGTACTTTGAGTAGAGAAGAGGAAATCTTTAATGTCATAAAATAGCCCAGGTGTGCAGAAAGCCACAGTGACAGGTGAAACAACCTTGGTACAGATTTCACACGCAGAGTAAAATAACCAAAGAAAGGGGACTGAAAAACAGTTCTGCTACTTAAAGTAAAAGCCTTATTCATAGGGAGGTAGTTGGTAGTATTTGTAGCTATTCAGAAAATACAAAGTTATTTCTTCTTGTCCTAATTCCAACACACTGTTTAAACACCAGTTTGTTTTATATATTTTCATTATGCAGTTTGAAGGAGAAACTCATTCCTCACATGAAGTGCTCCAGTACTTCAAGACTCACATAACTTGTTTAATCATGATAGTTATTTGATACTATTATCTAGTAATCACTTTATCAAACTCTGATGATGACCCAGAGGGAGCTTTGGGCAGGGTTGTTGAGAACAGTGTGGATTGATGAAGACAGAACTATTTGATATTTCTCACTGAACTCTATGGCTTGTGGGCAATAGATGCCACCACTTTTCACACTTGAAACGTAAAACATATATGCAGCACTGCGTTACATCTTCTGAAAAGGGAAACTGTCTTGCAATCCATAACTCTTCTTGTTCTCTGAAATAAAAAGTAAAAATATTTTGCATTTATTTCAGTGATGTGATGGCTTCTCTATAGTTACAACTGGAACTTGCATTGCATCACAAACCTGTTACACTCGGAAGAAGCAATACATTTTCTACTAGGAATCATTGACTTTCATGAAAAAAATGTCATCTTATTTCACATGAGCATCAGCTCTGTGAGTGAGTTTGGATATAAACTAACACATTTAGCAAAAGTATAGGTACAGAAATAGAGTAGGAGTGAGATACAGTAGGATTCAGTCTGAAAAGACTCCCTAAAAGAAATGCAGATTAATACACTGAAGTTAGTATTTTATCTATGCTCATCAACTGTCCTAAGGATGACAGGCAGGGATTACACTTAGCCACCAATGTTCTTGATGCTGCCAGACCAGACATTCAGGGCTCTCAGAATTTAGGAGCAAACTTCCAATATAGGTGCAAACTGGAAACTCTTGGATAACACTAGAGGTGTTACTCTTCTATGTGGAAAAGTAGATTTTTGATCCTTAACGTGGAAGTTTGCAGCTAGAATGCTTTGATGAAGAGTCCTTCGAGGGAAGCATGTATGCACTAACTGAATATAGTAATATATTGTTTACCAAGGGCCTGAAAGGTTTTGAAAGACTTCAGTTTCAGACTGCTCTTTGGTGCAGCCTGCTAGTAAATGTTCATGGCCCAGGCAGCTGACCCATAGCCAGGTGAATGTGGAGCCCTTCATAAGCAGATGTCAGTGCTTCCTCAGTGGTCCTGCTGTAAGATGGGCTAAGGTCCATGTGCCATCTGCTGACCTTGAAAGCTCCTTCCTTACAGAGGCTTGGATTTTCCAGCAGCTTGCATCCTGCCCTGATCCCATGGTGTAAATCAGTGTGTGAACCACATTGGCATTGCTGACAGTACAGGAGAATTGAGTACAGGGAACAAGTACAGGGAAACTGCACCCATCATCTGGCTGCCTAATGGAAATAGGGGCTAATTGCTTTTGATATTCAGGATATTCTTGCACTCTTAAAATAATTGCACACCAATGGAAGAGAAGCCTGCTGGTGGTACTAAGGCTCCAAACAGAGAGGACCAAGTTGTGTCATCTCCAGTGTTGCCAGTAGTGCATAGGGAATAATTACAACAAATTCAACAAAAACAGAGGAAATTGTCATTAAGCAACTGTACATACACCTGTTTGACCTTTTGAGGAATTTTGATTTCATGTCAGTAGGTGAAAAAGATGGATTGTCTCTGGTATGACTGTTAGATATTTGGTTTCTCTTTTCTGGCATGTCACAGACATAGTGTATGACATTGAACCAGCCACAGATCCATCCTGTGCATCAGTTGCCATGTTGTCATATCCTACTTGTTAACAGAATTAGCTTATTAACAACTCTGTGATGCTGAGATGATATGATGGCATATCCTACAAAAATAGAAGAAGTAAATACAGAAAGTGCAAGTGACCTCCTTCTTGTATTTTGCAACTTCTTGCTTGCATCTTGCTTGAAGATTTTTTCCTGTCTTGGAGAATCAAACAGCTTTGTTGAGGTGTGTTTTTTTTCTATATTATAAGCTGCAGTGAATAACATATACTTAACAAAATTACACACTGCATTTGTTGTGAGCAGCACCCCAGTTCCTTTTCACTCCTGACAAGAAGAACACCACCACCAAGAAGATCACCGACCTCCATTTCCATCTCACTTTTATTTGGAAGAAAACAGTCAAGTTTGTCATTGGCTTCCTCTAGTATTGTTCAACTCCTGTGGTATGAGATCACATTAAAGAAAATTGTTGCAATTTGTCTCATCTTGTTGTGAAAACATATGCTGTCCCTGTGCACTCAATCCATGCTTTAAGTATGAGTGATTGAGTGGACCTAAGGAATGCTGAGTAAACATACTGCTGCAATTAGGGCTTGAGGGGAAAAAAAAGGTGTATCCAGTATTTTCCATCCATTTATCATTTGTGTATAAAAGGTATAAATGATCTTTCCTCTGTATTCATAATATTTAGCAGATAAAATAGCTTGGAAAATTTTACCATATTGAGAGCTGCTTTCTGTAGCGGTTTACCTGCAGAGCAACACGAAACTGCTGCCTGTAAAACAAAAGAGAATCTGGCCCTGGAAATATTAAGACTGTAATTTCTAAAGTAAACTACTTCTAAAGTAAACTACTAAAACTCATTTTTCTTTGTATTTTTTGCACAACGCAGGGATGTCTGAAACATATTATTCTAGAAAAGGGTGCTGCAAGATAGGTATCTCTATGTCATACAGTTTGATTTTGCATTTAAATAACATCTTTCACCCAAGATCTTGCAAGTTTTTAAAGCTATTAATTTAGCCTCACAACAGCCCTGTAAAAAAGTTGCAAATGAATAGTAGATAACAGTAGATGTAATAGTAGATAACTTTATAATAGGTTTATCTTTCTTCTGTGGTCACAGAGACAAACACAAAGCCCTGTTTTATTTTCTGTATGAATATTAGTTTGTGATGCTTGTGATTTTTGAATGACAAACTAAGAGACCTTGGGTTTCGTTTTCAGAGAAAGTGAGCATCTGAAATTGTTCTTCATTTCAGCTAAAATTCTGAGTGCTTAGAAAGAAAATCAAGTGTGTGTAGCCTCAAATTAGTTTCCCATAAACGGGGACTCTGTGGTCAATGAGCTAGTTCAGAAAACATTACCTTAGGTATTTTGTCTCATGTTACACAGTTTGTGTCTAGCCACATAGATACAGATAGACTCCTCTGTCTTTGCTCTGAGATGACCATGTATGAGATAGTCCAAGTGTGGAAGCAGAATGCATAAAGTTAATGGTCCACAGAGGATTGGTTGAATTTCGAGTCTTCTGAAATATAATAAATGGCACTCTTTCCTCTTGTATGGCTTCAAAGATGACTCCAAGCTGTATATTTTTGACCAGACTCTATATTCAGACTTTCTACTTTAAAAGCCATTATTGTAACTATCTTTTGGTATGCAGAAGACAGACATTAAAGTCAAACTATTTAAGCATCAGTAACACTGTTGTCTTACTCATGCATTAATTGCTGAAGAGCAACAGAAGAATGCAGTCCATGTCTTGTTGCTCCAGTAATTTGGGCAGAGCTTTTTGCAAATATATTGTTCTCTGACAATGAGAAGTACATCCAGTGTGCTGCCTGAATTGAGATTTTAATGGTGGAGAACATTGCTCTGTACATTCACCCTTGTTGACTTTACATTGAAGCCAATGGCAGTAACCCACCTAGTTGACCAAGGGAAGCCAGCTGATGTAATCTTTTTGGATTTCAGTAAAGCTTTCAATACTGTCTCTCACAGTATCCTTCTGGACAAAATGTCCAGCCCACAGCTGGATAAACACATCATGTGGTGGGTGAGCAGTGGGGTCACGGGTCGAGCACAGAGGGTGATAGTGAATGGGGTAACATCAGACTGGTGACCTGTCACTAGTGGGGTTCCACAGGGCTCCATCTTGGGCCCAGTTCTCTTCAACATCTTCATAAATGACTTTGATGCAGGACTGGAATGGATACTAAGCAAGTAGTAGCTTGCAGATGACACAAAACAGGGAGGAGCTGTTGCCTCCCTTGAAGGCAGGGAGGCCCTGCAGAGAGACCTCGGCAAGTGAGAGGACTGGACAATCACCAACCATATGAAGTTCAACAAGGGAAAGTGCTGGATTCTGCACCTGGGATGGTCCAACCCTGGATGTTCATACAGACTGGGGAATGAGATGCTGAAGATCAGCACTGCAGAAAGGGAACTGAGGGTTCTGGTCAATGACGAGTTGAATATGAGTCAGCAGTGCCCTGGCAGTCAGGAGGGCCAACTGTGTCCTGGGGGGCATCAGGCAAAGTATCGCCAGCCAGTCAAGGGAGTGGATTGTCCCACTCCACTCTGAGCTGGGGCAACCTCACTTTGAATATTGTGTGCGGTTTTGGGTTCCACAATATAAGAAAGAGGCGATATAAGAAGAGGAGACTGAGGGGAGACCTCATTGCAGTCTACAACTTCCTCATGAGGGGAAGTGGAGGGGCAGACACTGATCTCTTCTCTCTGTTGACCAGTGACAGGACTCGAGGGAATGGCCTGAAGTTATGTCAGGAGAGGTTTAGGTTGGATATTAGGAAAAGGTTCTTCACCCAGGGGCTGACTGGGCACTGTAACAGGCTCCCCAGGGAAATGGTCACACCACCAAGCCCGACAGAGTTTAAGAAGTGTTTGGATGACACTCTGAGGCACATGGTGTGACCTCTGGGGATGGTCCCATGCAGGGTTAAGGGTTAGACTCGATGATCCTTGTGGGTCCCTTCCAACTCAGCATATTCTATGGTTCTGTGATTGTTGACTGGGTTCAGGATCAAGTCCTAATACATAGCAAATATGTCTGTTATAGCATAGTGAAATCTACTGTAGGATTGTTTCCAGGGTACGAGCAGTTAGCAGGACCAAAAACTATTTTAAAAATGCCAAGAGTAGGTTGGTGATTAATGAGGAATTTATTTTGTTTTGCAGTGTCTCTTATTTAACTGGATGCCTCTGGAGACATGCTTTAAACAGCAAGACACTATCTTAGACTAGTATGGTAGATTTTCATCTCACGTTGACTCCATTAAAGTAAGCTTCTATAAACAGACATCAATTACAACCAGTTTAAAGGGTTTTAAAATGTAATCCAGCAGTGCTCCTTAACTAAATGAATCCTGAGAACTGATCTCCAGTGAATTAATAGAGCAGTGTGTGGAGACCTCACTATGAATCTGAGTTAATGACTGGAGAAGATCAAATTAATTACAGCTGTCTCTGAGGACCTGCAGGGAAGAAGTCCCTCACATCAGCTAAGGTTTTATTAACTCTTCAGGTACCAAATAGAGATTTTCTACAAGTTATTTTTTAAGTAATTGCCGGTAAGACTCTGGAATGCGTGAACCTGGCATTTCTTAGGTGGCGTGTGACCACTGTAAGAAGTGATAGTGCTGAATTTTACTGCAAACTACAAATTTTATGTTTAATTGAGGAATTTATATTAAATATTAATGCTAATATCATACCAAGATTATCACAAAGTAGATGCATTTTCTCTGCATGCTAGTATAGGGATAAAAGATTCCCATTTTGAATAAACATACAAGATTAAGCCACTAAGTTGCCTCTAAGGTTTTGCACATATTATTATTAATATTATTGCAATTTTATTTGATCTCATAGTGTCAAAGAAGGTGTGATTATTTAATTAATTAACTAGCAAAATAAGATACAACTGCTTGTTTAAAGCAAAGTTATGCTAATGAAGTTATGAGGCCAGAAAGGCACACTGGTCTATGATAAATTAACTGATCCAGTTCTGAGAAAAGAGATATCCAGGTTACCAAAAAAATCTGAGTCATAACTGGTAATAATCAACCATGTCAGGACAAGTGTATATGGGCATTGATCTAAACTTTCATCTTCTCAGAGACAAACATCGTCTTGAACTTTCACTTCTTATCCCTTGCCCCCATCCAGTACAGCAAACATTTAATTTGGTAGAACTGTAAAGTCAGTATTTTGTGTGAGGGGCAGACCAACCCAAAGCGTAACAAGAGTTGGTCAGGACACATGGCCAGGATTGGGATGTCCTCTGGAATCACAGAATCACAGAATGGGTAAGGTTGGAAGGGACCACAGTGGGTCATCTGGTCCAACCTCCCTGCTCAAGTAGGGTCATCCTAGAGCACATTGCACAGGATTGTATCCAGACAGTTCTAGATTATCTCCATTGAGGGAGACTTAAAAACCTCTCTGACCAGTCTGTTCCAGTGCTCAGTCACCTGCACAGTAAAGTTTTCTTCATATTCAGGTGGAATTCCCTGTGCATCTGTTTCGACCTCTTGTCCTATTGCTGAGCACCACCAAGAAGAGCCTGGCTCCATCCTCTGGGCACCCTCCCTTCAGATATTTATAGACACTGTTAGGGTCCCCTCTCAGTTGTCTCTTCTCAAAACTGAACAAGCCCAGCTCTCTCAGCCTATCCTCTTAGGAGAGGTGCTTCAGTCCCCTAATCATCTTTCTTGCCCTCTGATGGGCAACCTCGTGGCAAACTTACCTCTGGATTCTCTGTGGAAGCTGAGTAGATGTGTACAACTGGAAAGAGACATCCTTTTTTTTCCGGAAATACACACATATTTGCACCAGGAAACATAAAGACACGCCTCCATCCTATGAACCACATTAGCAGACTGTAATGGCAACTGGCTGCTGCAAATTTAAATTCATTCTCTCTCCATGTTTTTGAATTACTCAAAGTTTTAGAGTATGCTCCTTGCTTTTATATTCAGCAACTATTCAGTTCTTGGGTTTTTTCCTTAGAAAACTGCAACAATAAAATCCTGAAATGCATTCACCTTTACAGTACATTAGGAGGGTAATGGGGGTGCTGTCAGGCAGGAGAGCAAGGAAGGCTAAAGAACAGATAATTGCCAGGAGCCTATAGTGAAGAAGATATCTTCACTAAGAAGGGGAGATGCTTAACAGTTCCTAAACTGTTAGATAGCATTTATAGTAGGAATAAACAATGCAATCAGTCCTTTCTGCCTCATCCAATAACTGAAGCTACAGAAGGAGTTTAGAGAAAAAGAAGGGATGTGCTAGCTTTTAGCAGTTTTCAAAGCACTTTATAAGCATGGCAAATTAGGCATATGATAACATGGTGATTACTCTGAAATCAATGCAAAAACCTCCTTCCTATGAAGTGAATACACTGATTCAACAAAGACAACTGCAAAACAGCCTCAACACCCTGATTTTCACAGACTGACATCAATATTCTTCCCTCTCTATTCAAGTTCTTCCACAAAATCTATACAGTAAATAGAAAATCTCTAACATTAGATTTTGGAGATATTTGCTTTTTCTGCTCTAAAATGTTGCTTGTATTGCATTTTGTCATTGTATACATATAACAGATACTTTCTTATACAGAAAATATACTTTACACTCTGGTTTGGTTTATAATTTCAGTTGTTTTGGACTATAGAGCCATTTTTTTGGTCCAAAATATTATTTTTCATCTAGCAGACTCTGGAGTTAAGCTGCCATATTTCTTCCAGAAAAATGAAAAATCATGAACTTGAATTCAGAAAAATGGGAAAAACACTGTTTTCCAGTAGCTTTCTTGACTTACAAGCTGCTTTATTTCTTGTTTGTATATACATAGAATTCAGCTTCTTATGCCTACCTCAAGGAACCTTTTAGTAAAATGAAATAACCTCATTCACTATTTGCTTTATTTTGTTTCAAATTAAAGCTCTTTCTCACATCTCTTTATAATTTTCAAGAACTTTTTAAAAACTCCTTTTGTTTGGTCACTGGAACTTAATACATTGCTCTAGTATCTACCTCATCAGTGGCCTCAACACAACAATATAGTCACTCTTCTCCTCTTATACATGACGTTTCTGCTTCCAGCAGTTCTTTGGGAAGCAGCTGTGACCTGGAAGTTCTGTAATGCATCAAAATAAGCAGGTTTAGCCTGCAGGAGGCAGTTCTTTTGGAGAAATATCCTCTTACCTTGCCCATTGGTGTATCATTGTACATTTTGTACTGTGTTAAAATGGATTTAAATCCAGCTTACTAGGTGAGTCAGGTTACCTCTTAATGACTGCCCAGTTCCTCCCAATATTTGCCATTTTGCTGTTGTGTTTATATATTTTCTTGTTGGATAACAATATTAATTATGAGAAAAAATGTAAACCCTTTTGGGCATTGCAGTGGTCATATTCTCCTGTATCTGCCTTTGATCCATGCAGAGACTGTTAAAAATACCCCTTTCAGAGAATTATGCCCAAGTGTCAAGCTGTCAGTTAGCTAGTTCTTAATCCATTTGACATGTACTATATTGTTATGGTATATGCCTGATTTTCTATAAAGGAAGTCTGTGGAGTTCACGTCATCACAATTGCTTTGTACAATAAACTTGTAGCTCTCTTGAAGACTGTAATCAGGCTTCTCCATCTAAGCCTGGTTTTCATAAAGCCACATTGATTGGTGCTATTTATTTTCCTGTTGCTTAATTAAGAGAAGCCAATACCATCTTTTTCATTACTTTTCTTGGGATTGAATTCTGTTTAGCATCTTCTTTACAGAACAATTCTGTCTTTTCTGCTTAATTTTAAGAATTTTAGCCACATTTATCTAATAATGAGCCTGGCACATTATTGAATTTTTCCTTACTCCTATCATACCTTTAAAATAATGTTTTTGTTACTGCTCTTGGGCCTGTTGTAATTTTTCCTGGATATTTTCATTTATGATATTAATCCTTTTCAAAATAAACTTTTACTTTAGACCAATTAACTTCTTTCATTTCTTAATTCATAATGTTTGGGGTTTTTTCTTATTCCCATCTTTGATTTTCTTTGAAACAGGGGCAATAATTTAGTCAGAACTATCTTATTTTCTTAATTATGACTCTTTGCTATAAAATGGTGATTTTCCTCATATTTTTCCTATGTGCTTTTCTCTCTCTGTCAGGTTTTGTTCAAATTGTTTGATTTCAATAATTTCTCTTTTGAATCCTCAGATGTAGATGTTAGTAAGTTAGTTCAGTTCTTTATATGATACCAGGAACCTGATGAACCTGATTTGTTGGTGATCTAGTCAGTTATCACTCACCAACATGATGTTAATTCATCTTCACTTGTTATTAGGAGGTCCAAATTACAGTTGCTGCTTTCTTTTTTTCTTTTTTTTTTTTTTCCAGTATTTTAATTTTAAAAAATTTTCTGCATAGTTTAGAAACTGTGATTGGTTGTTAGTCTATTTTTTTTCACTAATTAACAATAGAAATTTTTTGTCTAACTTGTCCCTTCTTCCATCTATCCCCTCTCTCCCTTCATATATTTAATGACAAAAGCATCCTGTCATGACTTGTGGTTTTTAATGGACTCCTACCAGGGCTTTTATAATGAGCAAATAATCCACATTGCATGGAAATTAAAGGTACTTGGAAATTGTAAGTGAAGTTAAACACTTTCTGATGCATGTTAATGTTTTTGTTGCACCATTTGATGTAATTCAGCACTTCCTGATGTTTGATTGTGATTCAGCCACCAGTATCCCTGAACTATGGATTTAATGATATGTTTCTCTAATGACATCACAACTGTGATGAAGACTACTACTAGTAAAATATGGAGCTTCCACAGTGTATTTTGCCCAAGTTCAACTACATTCTCTATTGCTTACCTTTTGCTTACCATTATTAGTCGTGTTACACTGCATTGTTTTGTAAAACACTTTACAACGCTTAACACTGCACCAAACTAAGAGCAGGGATGGGGATTCCACAAATTTAAAGGAAGAGGCATTCTGTTTTGAAACCATAGCAACTTTAGCAGCCTCAGAAAAAAAAAAAACACACAAAAAATAAAATACAGTTCATATGGTAGTTGCAGTAAGTGGTTGCCCTTCATGGTGGAATAAAGAAGGAAGGACCCTGAGTGAGATATGGACCATCTGATTTGTAGCTTCATGGAGTGAGGAGTATTTAGGAGTTCCAGATTGAAGGCAGGAAACTTGGTGGACAACAATCACTAGGTAACTGATCCAATACCAGGATAGGTGACTAGAAGGTGAGAAGCCAGAACTATGACAGGAAAAGGGCTAAAAAGAAAGGATTTCTAGATGGCAAGAGTTAAATAGAAGGTATTTGAGAAAAGTAATTTTAACACATTATAGTCAAGCACAAGATTTCGAAAATAGTGAGAGACATGAGCTTGGTGTGGAAGTAGAGATGAAGTGAGATGATTTGTGTGAGGGGAGAGTAACAGTAGATGATTTTGGAACATCTTTCTGCAATGCAGGGAAAAGAAACACAATGAAGCACCCAGCAAATAGGTATGAATAGTCAGAAAGGCAGAGATGAGAAAGGTGGTTTTGCCCAGTGAGGAGCAAAGCAAATTATGAAGGTTAGTCACAAACAAAGTCTTCTTGCCAGAGCAAAATATTAATTAGAGATTATATTGGAGGCCTGAAGAGAAGGGATTGAGGTAATGTCAGTCTTGACAGAAAAAGAGGAGAATTAGGGAAGAGAATTAAGTAATTTTTACAATGTCCATTTTATTTCTCTGCAAAACATCATGAAAGTTTATGATTCTGAATCAATCATATATTCTGTAATAGCAAACATAGTCCAAAAAAGAGACAAGATGAGCCAGATCAAATGGGACAGTGGGCAGGAGAAACCCTCTGGGAATCACGAGCTTAGGGACTACTGCTGAAGATGTAACCAGCTAATGCGAACCTTAGAGGGCTTGGTAAAAAACACGAAAAAATATTAGGAGCAAGAAATAAAAACAACTAGAATGTATGGAAATCATCAAGTAATTAAGGTGATACCTCTGTGCCACAATGCAAGAATTCAGTGTTCTCGTGCTTGGTAATTATCACAGGTCCCCAAGCACGACACTGACTTCTGCCTAGGAAGGAGACTGGAAACAGAAAGCGATGGAAAGATAAGGAATGTTGTATGAAAAAGGAGAAAATTATCAGCTATGTCAGGCAGCTGTAGTAGATCAAGATCTCTGAGTTTTTGCTTTAATACCAGTCTGAGCCACAACACAGCAATAATCAGGCATCCAGTGTGTGTTACTACAGAAAAATATGATTAATGTAGCAAGTGCTACCACAAGTTGCTACTTCATTACTAGGCTGGGTTGTTAACTGAAAGAACAAATGGTTTCAGGTTTTGAAGGGTCAATTCCAATGCACCATGCAAACTAACATACCATCTTCCACCTGCCAAGCACCTAATGTGTCTCAGCACCAGCCGTGTGATGGATCATTTATGCTAATCTGTACGGACAGCTCAGAGGGAATTCACCTGCATGGATTGAAGAGCTAGGTTCATTTGCTTTGTGTTCAGCTGGTGCCATGAATATTTTCCTATAACCAGTGAATTATTTTATAGCCATGGAATTATATGAAAAGTGCTGGTTCTCAATATTTTACCAGCAAAGTGAATGTAGGTGCAGTTCCATAGGTTACTCTGAGTTATCACAGCTCCACGATCTGTGCTCTTTTCTTTCTGGAAAACCATTCCTGTCAATGTAATATCTTGCTTCTCAGAGAAAGCAATCCTGCACTGGGAATTGTTCACATTGGGAATAATTTTCCCATGGAATAATTTTAAGTAATAATGGAAGGAAGGTGATAATGGAAAAAAGATATCTATTCACTCTATGTTACTGGGCTTTGCTTGGAATATGACTATTCTCCAATATGCTAGAAATGTATTGTTGTTACTTTTAAGCTGAAAAAGAATAACTAGGCTGATCGTTCCTTAACTTGAAGTTGTTCTTCACCTGAAAAGGGGGTCATAAAGGCTCTTAATGATTATGCAGCTGACCAAGTCAATCTACCATAACTATGCCTACCTATGATCTCTATGATTCTTATCATTTGAATTGTCAGAACCGTAGTGTTTCTTTGAGGAGAAGATAGAAAGAAACCACAGATTTCTCTCTGGGACAGCTTCCTGGCTGTCCCCTTTATATCAGTAACCAAGGCCTACCATAATTCTTCTGTTAAGTGCACACCAAACAGTGTAAGGAATGTTGTACACTAAAGCATTTTCAGTCACATGCAAAAAGACAGCCTCCATAAGTTCAGCCTGGCAGACTGCCGTGGCAGTAAAGCACCATTCCAGCTGAACAGTGAGTCGTTTTGTGAGTCTGAGGACACAGAAATTGCCATATTGCATTGAAGTAGGAATCCATCTACTTTAATGTCCAGTCTCCAGCACTGACCTCCTTCAGAAAATGATGTCTGACAGTAATCTCACTGATAAATTTTTCATGCAAGAACTGACTGCTGGATAAGGCCCTAAACACAGAATGTACAAATGGATGAAACTGTGCAGATGGATATAACAGAGAAGAATAGTGGACTTGCTCAAGGATGTCTTGTCATCATGAGTGGACAGGTTTTACTTGGAGATGTCAATTCTTTGTGTTTCTGATGTATGACGACAACCCAGGATATTCAATAAGCGAGGAACACTGCAGGGGCAGAATCACGGATAGGTTTCATAGCAGATCCACATGCTCAGTTGAGGGTATAGAAAAGTCAATAAGAAGGAAAACTCACACAAATTAGTAAGTGCAATAAACAGGGAAAATAGAAGGAAGGCAAAAAATAAGCATATGAGATATACAAGTCTGTTGCTTCCATGTTCCAACAGCAGTATCAGATCCTGCAGGTAGGCCCTAGGTTGGTGGTTAAACAGAAGCATTTAGTGTTGCTTTGTAGAAATTTGCAACATCTGTTTAAACTCTTTTGTAGGCTGTAGCTGTAACGGTCTCCCCAGCACCAACCGCCACAGGAATGCACAGTCCTTTTCATGAAGTTCAGAAAAGTGAGCTTTCCATTTAGTCTATCCCAGTGGCTGCACCAAGAAAGCAAAATATTCAAAAGTAATAGGCAACAATTGTTGTTTAAAGGCTTGATACCTGCCACTCAGTCTACCCTGCAAGAGCAGGGTAAATGAGTTTATGGTTTGGATAGCACATGAGATATGCAATACAGTGAATAGTATATCATGACAAGGCCAGAAAGCTCATCAATACCAAGTGTCCTATAACCTCCCAGAGTAATTATTAAAGCGGCTCTTTTCCCCCACTTTGTCCTTATTATAGGGGAACTATTGATACTTCTTTTTAATTATGGAAGCATTTTGTTCCACTGTCTCTTGCTATGGCCTGTCCATTATTGTTTTGATAGCTATCTTATGTATATGGATATTGTTCTGATCAACAGGTACACGCTGTACAGAAATCTGTGTGCCAACAATACACATTGGAGAACATCTTTAATTAAAAGTTTTATATTGAATTAGTTCAGTACTGTAAAAAACAAACCTAACCTAAACGTGAATATTAAAAGTTGTGCAGGCCATTGTATTCAAACTTGCTATTTTTTGGTAATGTTTAATCAATTGCTTTTCTTCTACCTCTTACTGAACACGCTACGGAGTTTACATTTATATAATTGTGAAAATGATAATAACAGTTACATTTCAGAAGTTTGCATTTAGGGTGCACTCTAAAGCAGGTCATTTTTGCAATGTGTGTAACTGAGCAGTAGACCAGAGGATAAAATTCATTATAGCTAAATACAAGATAATGAACTTAGAATATAAAATTCTAAACTATATACAAAGGATAAAGCATTCTAAATTAAATGTAACATGAAAATGTTTATGAATCTCTCCAGATAACTTAAAGAATATGCACTTAAAGCACAGTGCAATGAAAAAAAATAGGAATAAAGGAAGGGCCATTTAACAAAAGGAATAGGAATTTTTATATAACATGTTGAGAATGAAGTTTGGCTCCAGTAGAAACAAAGGTCCTTTTTTTCATAACTGGAGTCTTTAAGAATTCATTCAAAATATTACTTAACATCTATATAGATTTAGAAGTAGTCTGTTTAAACTCAGTGGAGATGTGCTTTGTTTGTTTGTTCTTATATCCAGGATATGTGCTTAATAAATTTACCAATAACCTTAGTAAATTAGAGACAGAGTTGCCTTGTTGTACGTGGCAATGTGGATTGAATAGCTGGTATCCTGAGCAAACACGGGTCTTACTTCTGGAGGCACTAACTGTGGGGCTGGAATCAAGAACAGTCTTTTTTTACCAATATTATAAACTTCCATTTGGAGTTAGAGAGAAGTACCCTCACCTTAACATTGCCATTATATAACTGTCCAAACACATTTATCTGGCTTTCAACTGTCTTCAAAAGGTCTCTATCAGTGGGTATTTCAAGTTAGATTTGTTTGGGATTTTTAAAGCAAGACATAGAAAGGAAAACATTCAGCCTGAAACTTCTAAATGCTCAGTTTAAATACTTGTTGGCTGTTGCAGAGGGTCACTGCACAGGCAAAAGTAAGTTTACCTCATTTTTATTGAAATGGAAGCATATAACCTTTAGCCGCCTGGTATGAGAGAGGATATTCATTAGCAGCAATACTGGGGTCGCCTTTTTTGGGCTTGCCTTGACCACAGTGTGAATACTGCATTCTGAAATCAGGCATCAGCACACCTGCTGTGTGACTGGTTTAATCCACTTTGTGTGAGTCTGAGTAAACTGAGGCAATTCTTCCTCTCAAAAGTAAACACAAATCTCACCCATTAAGCAGCATGCCTGTGTGTGAGAGAGGTATTCTTTCCTAATATCCCAGCAAATGACATCTCACTGAAGAAGTGTTCAAAGCAAAATGCTTTCACTCCCATTTTCTGTGTTTCTTAAGCCAGTAAGAGAGGAAGCAAGATGTTTTCCCAGCTCCGAAAAAGTGAGTGAGGGTTGCACTTTAGATTGTTGCTGTCCTTGCTGGTGCTGCGACCCCCAAGTGGCACTAGGAATGACTAACTGATGGATAATGTTTGAGATTTCAGTACTTTGCTAGCTAATATCACAGAAGGACTCAAGCCTGAAAACCATTTCTAGGGGAAAGATCTAGGGGCAAGAGTGAGCAATTTCCTAATCAATGACTGCAGGTTAAAAGTGGTATTTGGTGAATTCTGAAAAGGAATTCTGGAAATTAAATAAAAATAATTAAAAACCTTTAAATCCTGTCAGGTCAAAATGAAATTATTTTTTGGAGGGGTTGGCTGTACCACTTTGTAGGAGAAACTGTTCTGCTAGTGCATAAGTGAGCTGCTGAACTTGCAAACATTTTTTCCTATGAATGTGCTACAGGAAATTTTTACCGACAGGTTATTATGACTACTTTAATGCACATATGACCCACTGTCTGGAAGACAGTTAAAATTATAAACTGTTCATAAATTTACTGACACGGTTGGCAACACTGTTACAGCAGTAAACATTTAATTTGATACTCATTTCTTAAATAGTGGTATTGCTACGCCTGCAAAAATGCAAAGCTTCCTGTTGAAGAGATCTATTTCAGGTCTCTGTGTATTATTCTTTCAGCCTTGCTTATGTGCAGGTATGACAAATGAAAGTAGTCATATTAAATATCCATTTAATATTAAAATGAAAGCAACAAATTCATACAATTCACAGCTTTCTGATTAAAGTTCTTATAAAGCCCTACATCCCAATTCGGAGAAATCGTATCTGTCCATGATCTTTCTCTAAATGGATTTTTATGTAGTTGTCTGCCCCAGGTGCTCATGATACATGCGAAGCATAAAGTATGATCTTGTAATAAAGGAAGCTTGTAAGTTCTTACAGTCCTTACTCAGGCAAATTTCATTCAGTGAATAGGAATCATGCTCAAGTGGTAATGGCATCATCTGACTTTTGAGTAATTGCATCATCTGACCGTTTGAGTATTTAGACATCTTTCAATTCAGTGTTATGAACTGATGTTAGGATACAATACCTATAGTCCTCTGCCCTGCTGTTCATTTCCTGACATCCTGCTTTTCCTCTCACAAATAGGTAGAAGTCACTTATTTTACAGAAAAAAATCTTAGAGGTAACAAAAAGTTTAAGTGGGAAGAACCCTTGTTTGTCTTTTTGATCTTTTCATTTTTGTATGCTGATTTTTGCTGTGAAGCAGCGGTTAAGAGCTCTGAGCTCTCCAGCTGTTGGTAATATGTACAGAGTTTTTGCCAAAGTCAAGCTTAGAGCAAATCTGTTAAATACCTCATTTTTGGGGACAATATTGCTATAGAAACTCATTTGGTGTGGTTTGCATAATTCTGGCCTCTTTTGATGTCAAAAAAGCCCTATATTGCTTGCTGCTCACAGCACATGTTTATTTTAATGGTTCTCACTATAGCCTTCCAGAGCCTGCCCTTCTGTCTTGCAAAGTCCATGCTTGTTGATTACTTGTTTTTTTCAGAAAAATCCAGTTTTCAATTAATTTGTATGATTCATGGTGTTAGAACTGTCTTGAGGACTCCTAAGGCACAACCACAGAAGGAAGTGAGTTGTTGAAAGAGATAAATCAGCATGATCAGAACTTATATGTCATTTTATCTGGAGTTCAAAAAATTCTGAAAGCAGAATAGCACATCACATATGAGTTAGGAAGAAGGGTTGGAAATGAAATGGAGTGCCATATGGGGTGAAAAGGTACCCAACCACTTAAGAAACAGGCTTGGCATAAGACTCTGATGACAGGGAAAAGTAATGGTATTTTGTATTATGTGGATCTGCAAATTGTAGAAGTGACAGAAGAATGTCACTTTTAAGTGACATTATTAAGAAGATAATTAAGAAGCTAAGCAGAAGAATGAAGTCAATCAGAGAAGTGTTGTTCATGTCACAGTAGCAAAATTATTTGCAACTGATCATAATACTGCAGAAAACAGCAAAAGAAAGAAAGTGGAGGGGAGAGGAAAAAATTCTGTGAGGAAAAGTCTGCTTAGAAATGTTTTCAGTTACATGAACACCAGTGTTAAAAATAACAGACAGGTAGGGAAAGCTGTAGAAGAGATACCACTAGTGTCTGATTAAAACAACAGTGAGAACAAAGTGCTTCTAATACCCTATTCAAGAATAGAACAGCTTACTACTGTTTTCTCCTTCTGTATATAATCATACAACTGAAAGACCAAAAACCATTGAAGAGTCCTCAGGCAGATGGGAGTAAAATTTTCCTCATTGTTTCCCTGTAAAACTGAAGCCCTCAACAACATGGAAAATAGCATAGAATTAAAAAAAAAAAAAATTCCACTCAATAGACAGCTTTCAAACTGCTGTTGTCAAAATTGAGAGGAATTCAACTGCTTCTCACTTATATGGTTCAGTTTCCAGCAATGAGAATTGTAAAGATGCTGTCTGATGGTCAACAGCAAATCCATACACAGAGCCCCAAGGAGTCACACAATGAAAGCAAACAGAGGGAAAAAATATAAAACAAAAAAAAAGAAAAAGCTAATTTTTTGAGAAAGGAGGGAACAAAGGGGCTAGTTCAGTGTATGAAGAAAAAAGCAAAATGTACTATAGGTGAACTAGCTGACTTTCAGCAGGTGTGAAGGCTCACCTATCATCTTGTTTTCTGTACTAAAAATGTAGCATTTACTACTGGGTTCTGTGCAATTAACAAATATTCCTCAGCTTCATTGAGGGGAGCAATGCAGTTATGGAGCTGGAATTGTGTTTCACCACACCTGTTAAGTAGTGCTCGACAGTGTGTTGCTTTCAGACTATTGAAGTAAGCTGCCTGTGCTATATCCACAGGGACTTCATCACGCTCTCTGCTCCCACCTGAGAGACAGAGAAGGACTCACTGCCTCCTCAGGTAGTTTCTGTTCTACATATAAAGAAAAAAAAAGAGCTGTGAAATTTCTAAGAGCTGTGGGTAGTAGAGAAGGCTGGAGCTTCTCAAGAGAAAACATTGCAGTTTGGCAACAGCCTGCTAGGATTTCATATTCATTGGGGGAAGTAAAATGTGTTTATGGTGACAGTTCTCAGCACAGTATCATGGTTCTCTTGTACTGTTTAGCTAAATGTCATCTATTAATATTTCAGTGAACAAGGCCCCATGCAAAACCCAGCTGGGATCTCATAATCAGTCATTTTACATAATGAAAAGAGGCTCTCCTAGACAGAGCTCAACTCTGTTTTACAATTACTTTTATTCATGCACTGGGGCTGATCCTACACTTCTGCTTCCCACAATAGTGATTTAGAGTACTCCATGTTTTAAACTGATACACTGCAGCACACATGCAGAAGAATCCACTCTGTAACATGGCTAGAAAAGCAATGTTGAGTCAAAGACAGAGCTCTAAGAAAAATTATTTTAATGTCAAGACCTCTATTCAAATTTTAGCTGTTGCCATTCTCATCTGATCTCAAAGTTCAAAATTCAAATTTTGTTGCCATTGCAACTTTGGAGTAAAGAAGCTTTCTGAGGGAAAACTTAGCTTTGTAGTAAGAATGACTTTTCTCTTTATCTTTTCTTCACAGTTAAAATTGATTTTTTCCGTAAAACATTTTGATTTTCCTATCTGAGAGGCCATCCATGCAAATGGTTGCACTGAAATCACCACATTTGCTTGTGCAGGGAAATTCAACTTGTTTCAAATGTTATTCTATGCAGATTTAGCACAGAATCTCAGGATGTTTTTGCCCAAGACTGATTATAAATATTTTAAAAGGTCATTCTTCTACCTAAAAGGAGGTATTATGTCAATCAGTCAACATATTTAAATCATCCTGTGCAGCACTGTGTTTAATGGAAATTAATTTAGTAAATCCTCTCATTTTGTCACCGAAGGGTTCCTAATTCTGTTCCTGTAAACACAGGGGCAGTCATCGTAGGGATAGGCTTTAGATGAGGTTTAATTATTTGTGTAATTTACCCTGAGATCCCTCTGTGAAAAGCACTGAATAAACACAAGAGTATTGCCTTTATATAAATTCACAAGAGGATAACTGCACCTAAACCTACCTTTGACACAAAATGGTTTTATCTGAGGAAGCATCCTTTGGGTAACTAACTGCTGGCTTGAAGCAGCATCCCATCTCAAGTGAGCTGAAACTTTACTATGTAAGTATAATTTAACTTCAATTAATTTAGATGTTTAAATCTTTTTAAGGGAATTATTGGTCGTGTTTTTATCTGAATCATGTATATATAAATCATATTCACAGTAAATCGATGGATTTCAGTAGTAGCATTACTTCAGTGGTGCATAGCTCGTAATTATAACAAAAAAGGGTTTTCTTTTCCCCTCATAAATGATTTCAAAATATTCATGTTGATTTTTTAAAGATTCCATATGAGGTGCACAGATTTAACCATGATTCAATTACATCGTTGTGTGGGCTTTGAACTTGCTATGATTTAATTATGCTTTTGTTCATTCAGACTTTTATATTTCGTGTATGTTTTCAAATAATTTTCATGGTAGTGGCAATTTTCCAGCTACTCTGTGTGTGATCTTTAAAGTGATCTTTAAAATTGTCCTCACTCTGTAGTTCTTAAGAAAGGGAAGAAATACATGAAGAAGAACCTCAAAGATGAAGGCCAGGCTTGAAGTACAGTTTCATTAATACTGGATGGCAGGAAGGCAGCCAAGTCCCAGATAATGAGGAAGGAGTTGCAATTTTTTTTAAAGCTATCTGGTGACAGGGAAAACAGAAATGACATTCAGCTGACAAATGTGCAGAGTTTGACCTAGCCTTTTGACCCTTGACAATCAATCTTACCTGCTGCCTCATAAAGAATTATAGCTGTGCCACTCACATTTGACTCTGGATGTTTACTATTCTCTGTTTCCCCCTTTCCTTCCTTCCTTCCTTGCTTCCTTGCTTCCTTGCTTCCTTCCTTCCTTCCTTCCTTCCTTCCTTCCTTCCTTTTTTGGAATGCATTGTCCAAGTGTGTGCACCCTCCTCCTCTAAGTGCCCTGTGGGCAGTTCAGTGTCCCTGGCACAAAGAGCCATTTGGAGCAGCTGGTGGTGGTACCTAATGCTTTACAGGGCCATTTTGAAGTGTCAGTCAAGTTGTGCTGGTTTAAAGGTAAACCGGCAGGGGAAATAAAGGTAACTCAAGAGAGATTAAAAGTCAGAATGACAATTTAATGAAAATAATGCAATAAATGCAATTTTACAGATGGACAATTGGTTCCAATCCACCAAAAACCCGGCGCGCTGGGGCACGAACAGAATGGTGTTCGTTGGCCCCCTTGCTGAGCCCCACGTGGGGCCCCTCTGAGTCCCAAAGAAAAGAGAGAGGAGAAAAACCTGTTGAGGTCAGTGATGGCTGCAGTCTGGTTAGAAGTGGTAGTCACAGTCCAATTGAAGGCAGTGGTTGTAATCCAAATTAGAGCAGTGGTCCCAGTCTGGATGAGGTTTTGGTCCTCCTCTCGATCCCACAAGTGGTCCCAGAAGTCTCCAAAACCCCAAGATTATATCCCCTCCCATTCCAGTAGCAATGTCCAGCCCCTTTTCCCAGGGCAGGGAGTTTCACAGCGGGTGATTGTGAGTCCTGGGTGTGAGAACTGCAACATCCCCTTATCAACAGGCCTCTTAACACCCAGCACAGAGCCTGAGGGGTGGGGTGTGCTCTGGGCAGCTGCTGCAGATGGTCTATTGTTAAGCTTCTGGGAAATGGCATAGAGGGTGTAGAATACACAGTTTGGATTACACCCATGCAGTGATGAACTAGTCCCAGCTCTTCGAACTAGGACACAAGTCAATCACTGGACTGTGCAAGGCAAACCAGATTGGGTCTGCCTGAGAACACTCAGCAGGCTCCTAATGTGGTCTTATGTAATGTAGAAAAGAAAATAATGGAATTGTTAAATAAGCTGCCTTTGCTTAATAAGAGCAACAGCACACTAAAGATGAAATATGATCCCATGCAAAATCTACGAGAAAGGTAGCAAGAAACCAGGATTTTTGGACTTGTTATGGTATTTTATTTTTGTTTGGTTTGTTTTTTACTATTATATTTCAAATTCTATTGCTGTATACACAATTAAGAATTTGCATACCCTCCTTATTGGAAAGGACAGTAAGTCTAGACAGTGGACATCTGATGTGCTATCTATTACGGGTGGCAAAGCAAGTACTGGGCACAGAGTTAGTGGCACAACTGAAGCAAAGAGCAAGTCATATCCACAGGACATACAGCTCTTAGAACTAAGTAAGTAAAGGCTACATTTTCCTCATTGTTTCAGAACTGCAAACTCAGTGACTCTGCTTTCATTGCTTTGTGAAAGTTGGAAAAGAATTTGGTCTTTCTGTCCTCACCAGCTGTGTCGATTTGTATATTTTTATTTGAAGCATTTTTGCTTTGAGATACTAAAGGTAAGGCTAGTTAGCAAGGGCATCTGTAATGTAGTTCACCAACTGCAAGAGATAGCCATTAGAGGTTTTTAGCTTTTAAGGACAAGAGGATGTCTGAGGGAGAAAGAGGGGTCTATGGGGGTAGAGGGTTTTTTTCCCCCAGGGCCAGTGATTACTATGGACGTACTAGTCTCATGGGCAAAGGAAATAATGATTGATTATTTTTTTTTTAAGTTGCACACTGTAAAATTTCAAAGGCACATTCCTTGGTACACACTTATACGAGTAAACACTCAAAGCCGTAGCAGCTGATGGACTGATGGACATGCCTTCTCTGGTTTTTGTGGTGTGAACACATTTTTGCCCTGCCATGTGTAAGGAAGGAATGACTGCCTTGATTTGTCTTGTGCCTTTTAGAATAGGAATAAAATGGTGCAAAATATCAACAGAACAAGTCACAGGCCTGCCTTTGCCTGGATTTTTCATGATTATGAGTGGCTGTAGCCACTGGGCTGGACCTGGTCTCAACTGCCTTTGCACATTTTGCTCTTCAGAATTAAGTGCTAAGAGCAGTAGCTGTTTTCTCCTGTTTTGAACTGCAATAAAGAGAGCTTTTGAGTACACAGCCTGTGTATGCTTTGCGCTTGTAGAGTACCTCCAAACACACCTATGTGGCTGCTCTCTCTATAGCCCTCTGATACTTTGTGTTCTCAGTGGACAAAAGGGCTGAATATTGCCTGCACAGGCTTTATAATGCATGAAGGTCTTTCTGGAGTGTATAAATGTCACATCTGTATGTGAACATCATAGAATCTACTCAGATTTCTTGGTTTATTACTATGATTACTTGCAATATATTCAGAAACAAAACCAAGCAAGCCTTAGCATTGCTGGTCCTGAGAGCCTGAGAAATGTTTTGTAAGGGGTTAGGAAGAGGGAAAGAAGGGACTGTTGCACAAAAGAGGGAGAGCAGTCTCCATTTCCCATTTCTTCTTCTGTAATTTGGGAGGTAGTAATCATTGCTGTAGGAAGGGAAGAGGCTTGCACAGTGCTTCAAATTTCATAAGCATCATAAAAGTCTGGGCACAAAGCAGCACAGTCTTATTAGCAGAGGAAGTGAGGTCAGTAGTCTTCAGCTTCTTAACAAGATGACAGAATTTATGAAGCATCACGGCAGCAGGATGTGGTTGCCTGCAGTGTGTTCATATAACAAGCCCACCGGGGTCCTATAGTTATTGCCCTTGAATTTGTTCTCCTTTCTTCATTTTCTTTTGTCATCCTCCTCTTTTTTGGCCTATCTTACTGCACTGGAGGAATCACTTTGTTACCTGTGATGTCTTGTAATTTTCTTTTGGAGTTTTTTAATTGTTACTATCATTAGCTAGTTTAGTTTGGCTAGTTCCATCAGTTGTCTCTGATTATAGAGGTGCTCATCGTGGTGTGCAATGAAATCCATGTACTAGTCTTCCAGGAAGTCTGGGATTGTTTTTCATTCTAAGGCATGATCTAAATCTGGTGTGAGACAAGTGCCTAAAATATGCCTTAGCTGAGAGTTCATCTTAAAAGATGTCCTGACTGTTAGAGATCTCAAAAAGTCTTATGGGCTGCTGGGAATAAAAGCATTACCTGGACAATATCAAAAAGTAGGAAAAATTAAAATAAATAGGTGCTTTTAAACCACCTATCTCTCATTAACACAATGTAGGTGCTAGCTCTATAACAATCTTTTCCATTGGGAAACAAAATTTTTTGTATCTTTGACCCCCTTCTTTTTGAGGATTTTAGCACACATTGCTGTACTTCACTAATTTACCTTCCTGTGGTGAGGGAAGTGAAGTTTATTATCCTTCTTTGTCTCTTATAGAACAGGAAACTGCTGTACCTGAGGTAGTGCAGGTATGGTAGGTTTAGAAATAGAAATGGATTCCCAGATGCTGATTTTCACCTGTAAGACAGTCACTCCTAAGTCCCTGTTTCTGATCTGACTTGTTCTGTCGTACAGGATGTTTTTAAAGTTTTTTTTCTAATTAGTAAAACTCTGCTGTATGTCTTGGAAGTGCAACATCCAGATGGGAATAGTGTGTGTCAGTACAGCATATTTAATTATTTATAAGTGCTTTCTTTGTTTGATGGTTTGATTGTTATTTATTTTATTTTCCACCCAAAGGTTTGAACACCTAAACAGCCTGGAATCAAACATTTGGCAGTGTTTACAAATTATGAAAGTGGTTTCTGATTAAAGTGTTCTGCGGGAAGATTAAAGTTGCAGATCAGTATGTAAGCCAATGGCACTCTTCTGAATTTCAGCAGTAGAGAGCTGCTCTGTGGCATGTGCTCTGTATTCATACCCATGCTGGCACAAGACACAGGCAGTGCCTTGCACATTTTCCCTTGTGGTCTTCCCAGGGCTATTTCTTTATAATGCTCTTATGGCAGGGGAGAAACTGAGCCCTCTCAGCCAAGTGAGATGCAGTTTTGCACCCATTGGGCAGTATCTGACAAAAAGGCCACTCCCAGTTGCAGCTGAGAAAGTGACAGAATAGTGCAGACATCTAAAGCCTATTTGTTTTATGGATATGTTCGGATTAAATCCGAAAATCATTGCAACATCAGTTTAAATCAGCAAAACTCCTAGCACTACTTTTGCATGAAGTCAGACGTGTGAGATCAGACATGTATTGGTGTGTGAGATAATTAAGGAGAGTTACAATTAATCTATTTAGGAACACCACAGTTTACAAAAAAAAAAAAAA